>CAUYQG010095890.1:0-15256 GCA_963574415.1 Tarsius wallacei
TACAAAATTGGCTTAGTAGAACAGTCATTTGATATTAATGAACAGCCATTCTTAGAGAGACAGGTAAGAATACTTCTGCTTCACATGCCAAATTATTCTCTTCAGGCATGATTCTCCTAAACTAAATATGAGCCTTAAAACTGATGGTTATTCTGGGCTGACTTGTGAGTTTGGGTTTTCATATGATTAGTGATAACAAGATGGCACTTATGAAGGAATGTAAATGGGAAGATTGTATAAAAATTATAGTTCATCATCAATTTTCTCATGCAATGCTACTGAAACACACAAGTTTTATCAAATGTGCTAAGTTATTTGATGTGTGTTCATTTTTGCTGAAAAGGTTTGCTAAAAAATTAGTGTGTTACTCACAATAAAACATATTTTAAAAGTTATGGATATATGCTATTGTTTACAGAGCTTTCAGACTTTCAGTGCACTCCACTGCAAAACTCTTCAGTGCTTATTTTCTGAACATATTTCTTGAATGACTAACCTGCAATTTCTCTTAGTTTTTATCACTGACAGCCCTGATGGAGGCCTAGCGACTTTATGCATCTCCAAGGTCATTGAACTGGCTGTATTAACAGTGACCAGCAAGGAGCAGCATCGTCTCTTGAGGCCAAATGAAATGAGATATCTCAGCACTCTGTATTCTGTCCTTGAAAAGATGTTAACTGAACCTAAATAATAATAAACAAATTAGTTGATATATATCTGGGCAGGGTTGAGAAAGGAGAATGGGTCAGCAACATCTGATGTGCTTCTTTCAGATTTAACTGCATCTGAAAGCAAGAACATGTTCACTGAACATTCTCTGCAAGTTATAGAACAATCGAGATTATTCCTTCTATCTAACTGCAATTTTGCACTGGCAGTGTTCTCACACACTGTTACATGAGATGGTGGCAGAGCTGAATACACAAAGTAGAAACCTAACAAACCCCATCTGGATTATTTGACTACTTCTGTGCTCCTTAATTTTTAAACCTGTAAGTAAAAATCCAGTTCAGAATGTTAACCATAAGGATACTGAATTGTTTTTGAGAGCTGACAGTTAGAACCAGAAATGTGGAGGTCATTGGTAACCTTGATAAAAGCAGTGTGTTTTGTTTTATTTTATTTTATTTTATTTGTCATATCAAAATTATTTTTTGGAAATAGGGTCTTGCTCTGTCACCCATACTGGAGTGGAGTGGCATGATCATAATTCACTATAGGCTCAAACTCCTGGACTCGAGTGACCATCTCACCTCAGCCTCCTGTGTGGCTGGGATTACAGGCCCATGCCGCCATGCCTGGGTAATTAAGTTTCTTTTCTTTCTACTTATTTATTTATTATTTATTTTTGAGACGGGGTCTTGCTATATTTCTCACGTTGATCTTGAACTCCTGGCCTCGAGTGATCTTCCTAACTTAGCCTCCCAAAGTACTGGAATACAGATGTGAGCCACCAAACCCTGGTTCTTTGAAAATTTTGTTTAATTGACACATTGTGAGTATACATATTTCTAAGATATGTCTGGTCTTTTGATGCATACATACAATGCGTAATGATCAACTCAGGGTAATTGGCATACCCCTCACCTCAAGCATTTGTCATCTCTTTGTGCTAGGAACATTCAAAATGCTCTCATCTATCTACTTTGAAATATATAATAAATTATTGTTGACTATAGTCACCCTGCTTTATTCTAGAACACTAGAACGTATTCTTTCTATCTGAGACAAGGGAATCCTGTCTAGAATTTTGTACCTGTTAACCAATTTTGTCCCATACCTCTCCCAGCTTCTGGTAATGACTGTTCTGATCTTTATTTCTATGAAATCAACTGTTTAGCTACTACATATAAGTGAGGTTATGTGACATTTATTTTTCTGTGCCTGCCTTGGCTCACTTAACATGATGTCTTACAGTCTAACCCATGTTCCCACAAATGACAAATTTTATTCTTTTTATAGCTGAATAATATCCAATCTATATATATGTGAGTGAATCTCTTATAGGTAGCACACCTACAATTGGGTCTTTTTTTTTTTTTAATTCACTCCAATTTCTGGATTCATGCAGTCTTCCAAGATTGTACCATAAAGATATAGGAAACCTGTACAGACCAATAACCAGCAATGAGAAATAAGTAATAATAATTTTTTAAAAGTGCCCCAACAAAGAAGAGCTCAGCGTTGGATGACCTCACTGATGAATTTACCAAACTTTTAAAGAAAAGCTTATGCCAATTCTTCTCCAACAATTCCAGAACACTGAAGGAAAGAAGAGAAGGGAATCCTTCCAAATTCATTCTGTGAAGATTTTTCTGATACCCAAACCAGACAAGAGCACAATTAAAAAATGAAAAAGCCAACACACTTGATAAACATTGATGCAAAAAATCCTCAACAAAATATTTACAAATGATATCCAGCAACACATCAAAAGGTTAAACACCATAATAAAGCAGGCTTTATCCCAAGGATGTAAGATGACTCGATATATCAACAATAATCATGATACACCACATCAACAGAATGAAAGACAAAAATGATATAAGATCATCTCAAAGAACAGTTTTTTAAAGAGTAATAACTTGAATGGAAACAATTTAAAAGACCATAGTTGGAGAAAAATTGGAACTGGTAGTTTTAAAGGAAAACAAATAGGTTGGTACTAAGTGTTAGAAATGGCAACAGGAAAAGTTTTAATTTTTTAAAGATGGATAAAATGATCAGGTTTATGTTTGGATAGAATTGTTTAATATTAAATACGGAGCAAACATGAGGGCAGAAAGATTACAAAAAAGATAATATGATTTTACTTTATTGAATCACATCTGTCTTCATTGCTCAGAAAATTTTAGCCATAGACCAGGAGCTGGCAAATTCCTCCCTACAAGACAGATCCACTGTCTTGCTTGTTTACAATAAGGTTTTACTGGAACATAGACATCTTTTTTTTTAATATATAATCGATAGCTACGTTTGTGTTACTACACAAGAGTTGAATAGTTGCAGTAGACACTGTATTTGCCAGCAAATTATAAAATACTTTCCATTTAACACTTTACAGAAAGTTTGCAGATCTCAAATCTAAATATAAATGTTACTTTCACTGTACACGAAAACATACAAGAAATGTAATATTTGTTAACGCCCTTCTTACCAGGCACATGTTATAATATTTATCTTTGTTATCTTCTTTAGCTTACAGAATAAATATATATGAATTGTACATCATATCTTTTTTTCAACATGAAGAAATTGTAACTGAGTTAAGGTAAACTTCAAATCATTTGGTTATCATTAGGATTGAAACTTTCAACTAACAAGAACTTTGTTTTTCTACTGTATCATTTCATTTTGGGGGTTCTTACATGTAGGGGTTTACTTATACTATTACATAATGAAATCAGTTTTATATATTGAGATGCATATTGAAGACAAGCAATACTGTGAATATTGTGAGAAGCATTGATAGTAACCAAATTTTCTCCACATCAAATTATCTCCACATCAAATTCCTTATTTTATTGTTGCCACCATCATTCTCTCTGATACTCAAAATTATACCTATTAAGTATTTACAAACTTTACCTACTTCTTTCTCTTACTGTCTACAGCCTGACACTTTTATTCAGGTCTATTTTGCATATTGCCTTATCTCTTACAATCACCACCTCAAGCTCACTGCCTCAAACATTTTTACTTTCCAGTTGTAAGATTAATCTTATCATTCACTCCTTTTCCTACCCAAGATGATAGACTTATGGAACCCCCGTTGTTGTAATGAACAAGATCCATTACAATAATGCCAAATTAATTTATTGGACATGTATTTTAACTTCATTTAATTTATCTAACACGATATCCTATATCCTCAACCTCTAGGATGGTAAACTTCGGTCAAAAATAATGTTTTTCTTTTATTGTTCCATTAACCTGAACTTTATTTTATTTTGCCTTAATGTTTAACTGCCTCCTCCTTGCCTTGACCTCAATGATTGTAACAAAGCTAACATATTTTACAAAATATTTTTTTCTGCCGCCAATAGGACAGATGTAAATTTCAGTAGAATGATTTATATAAAAATGACAATTATTACATCTTAATAATAGAGTGATTTGTAAAGTTGTCAGGTTCTTTTCTGGATTACAATGGTCTCATGAACTACATGTGAATTTTTAGGTCCAATAGACAAAGGTTCAAATTCCAATCATTTCACTTACAACCCATATGACTTTGGGCAAACCACTTTACTCTCTGGTGGTCAGTTTCTTTATTCATATAATTGGGGTTATAATACTTTTCAAGATTGAAATAAGGATTAGAAATGAATTTATTGTAAAGATCTTAGGACAATGGATAGCACTTAGAAAATACTTTCTAAATGACCATTATAACTACAATTACATTAAAAGTGTTTAAGCATATTATTAGATAACATATTATAATCATTTTGCTATTCACTGAAATGAAAATATAATATGTTCCTCTATCCTGCATTGAGTAAACGTTTGATAAATTTAATGAGATTTGTCATTGTGTCTTTATGGATCAATCGTATCATAAATTTGTTATAAAATTTATTTCTATAGATGTGTATGGGATCATCTCTCTCTCTCTCTCTCTCTCTCTCTCTCTCTGTCTCTCTCTCTCCCCCTCTCTCTGTCTAGCTGTACATCCAACCATCTGTCAATCTCTCTATATATTTTAGTTTAGGACAAACAAATTTCTTGAAGTACAAAAATGGCTGTCTCTGAAACAGTACTACTGTGAATAAGATTTATAAACTTTAAAAATGAAATGTATTACTTTTTACCCTAAAGCTTGCAAATAAAGAGCATATCATGCATTTCATTATATTAATAAGATAATGATAAAATAAAGCACAGATACGGTTTCTTTATTTTCCAAATAGACTTTTTTACAGTGGCATTTTTTTCCAGAAACTGATCCTTATCAACTCGATCCATATGGGAAAGTATACATTTCCTTGTGGATTGAAATGGGAGAAGGAATAAAGCTAACAATTACAGGGATATAGCATGAGTGTTAGGCCAGTATACTCTTTAGCACCTAAAAAGATATTTCAGCTTTGATAAGAGGAATCAAAGTCAAGAAATGGAAGCATATACATTTATCTTAGAATTTACTGACAAGAAAGCAACTCACACAGCCCTAGTTACTCAGTTGATGACACTACAAAAAATAGTCTTGACTAAAATTGTTAGGTGATTGAATAAGACACTTTACCATTTAAAAAACACTAACATACTAAAATGTCAATGTAATAAATACAATAGGTGACAATAATTATTAATAAAAAACTTGAATTATATTATAAGAGCTAAATATTCTACCAAACATTCCATTAGTAACATATCATAGTGACTTTGTTTATTTCTATATACAAGCTTCAAAAGTTAAACATGAAACTTTTAACTTCTGCTTTACTATAATCGTTGTATGGAATTGCTTTTTAAAATTTCAATGCAAAAGCATTGATTTGTACTTAGGTTTTTTTTTTTTTTTCTCTTGATAGCTTTTCCTTTGTTAGACCTTAAGTCTACAATTTGCAAAATCAATAAAAACACAGATTTCCCCAAGAAAGAAAAGTCCTCCAGAGGTTTTCCCGAAAGTGTCTAGGGCGAGATTTCTGTGACCTTGAACTATTTGTAAAGTACCAGTGGTGACTTTTCAGAGTGTCACATCAAAATTGGTTTTGTGTCTCCAAGGAAGGTTCAGCATGTAATGTCAGTAACAGCTGGGGTAAAGGCAACAATTATATGTCAGCTCCGCTTTCTTTTCAAAGAGAGCATTTTTCCAGGCTGACACAGTTGCTGAGGAGGAAAAGGACACATACAAAAGTTTGTTTCTATTTTCAATTATTTTTGGAGACATGAAATTTGTGACAAGCCAATAATAGTAAACAAAAGTGACAAGAATTGACACTGGTGGCCCTAAGACATGGAAGCTGCCATGGCTAGTACACATTTGGTTTCACCACTTTCCATTTTATGAGTTTGAAGAAAAGGAAGCAAAGAAACTCACAGAGTCATACCCATTTAGTAAGATTTTTTTCTAGCTATAAAAATACTTACTCCCCCATGCTTTTGAAATTTCCACATCTTAAGGAATATAGAAATAATTGATCTGCACGAAATTATTGAAAACAGTTCAAGATGGACTGCACCAAGCATCCTCACCCTTTATTAAGCACGAGACCTTGCCATTGTTCACACCTTATGGAACTTTATTTGTGTAGTTTGAGAACTTGCTGTGAAAAAGATTGTTGTGAAAAGAAAATGTTGAAACTTAGCTATGAACTAATTGATGCTTAATCTACACTTTATAACATTTAGAAGAAACGATTTTATTGAAAACAGTTGTGTGGGCTTGCTGGCAGAAGGAACTGTTAGGTTATGTTATGAAATAATCAGGGGAAAAAGGCCCTAATGCTCTTTTCATAACACTTAAAGGAGGTATTCTAATATCACAAAAACCTTGGGGGAAGGTTGCAGACAAAAAGCAACATAATTAAGTTTCAGCTAAAGGCCCGCCAGAAAAGGATTAAATCAATGGTACTGTTATTCTTGGTAGACTCTACGGCAGGGCTGAACCAACACAGCAAACACCAAATATGAGCAGTTGCCTTGGATTAAGTTTGGCTTGATCAGAATTTTCAACTATTTATTTTCAAAATTTACTGGAGATTTTTAAGTGTAAGGATACAATGCTTTATTTTTACTGATGAAAATTCAGTTATATTTTAGCTGAGCCCTGGTTATTTTGAATGTTTCTTCCTTATATATTGGAAACATAAGCTCATAGAGAGAAAAAAAATGTATTAAATTCAAATTATTTTTGGTGTGTGATTTATCTCAAGTTGCCACTCACGCTGGGTGTTTGTCTGCTGGTATTTAGCATGTTCCATTTTAGCGCTTTTACTTCAGCATCGATTCAGTCTTTAAAAAATAATTCAGGGAGGAATTGGTGGGCATTGAACCCAAGAGGTTTTCCCAGGAGAAAACATAATTATAGGACAATAAAATCATACAATACGGTTATTTTTAGGTAGATTATTAGGACACAAGGCTATGGATCTTTCTTCTCCTATATATTGGAAAATAACAATGACGATAGCAACAAAAAACACTAGGGAAAGAAAAGAGCCAAGTTCCCTGACAATCTTGAATATAGAAAATAGTTTCAATGTTTGCACAGGCCACGAGCAATTGAACATGAAACCCTTAAGTGACTGCAGTACTTTGGATGAGAAAAAGAAGGCCTAAAAGGGCATCATCACAAAAAAGCCATCTATGCTTATTTAGAGTATTACTTATTTAGAGTATTCAAGGAGAAAACTAGTTGGGAAGTTTTTCTTTGTTTCCCTAATGCTCCAAGTTCTAACAATTCTGCCATTTCAACTGCAGACAGGAATTCATGGACATTTTGAGCCAGAAATTTTTTCTAAGTGCCTTCACAAAACATCCCCAGCAGTGGGTGCATTTAAAGATACTCAGTGTAAAAGGAAAGAAAAACAAATATTGCTACACATTGCGAATACTGCTGATGAGGTTTGTGAGCTTTCAAAATTTAACTTGGAGTGTTTCAGCTATCAAGCCTTAGAACTCTTGCAAAAAATTTATAAGAGAAAATTTAAGGGAGGAGATTAAACCAATGAGGTATATATAAGCTGATTAGAGTGACATAGAAAAAGAAAATGAAAATGGAAGAGTATTGGCCTGGGTCTGAATCTTTTATCTGACTTAACTAAAGAGTCTACCAATCTTCTAGAACGGTGGGATTAATATTTAACATAACGAACACAAAGTTACAATCAACGTGCAATGTGCATTTTAAAAAATCATATATATATTATATCATCTATATGTAATATATGTATATATACATATTGCTGGCTTGTATGTCTTAGAATTTTATACGTGTTCTGAAGTTCCTACTATGTACATATAAATGTATCTCCAATTAAAAGTTTAACCTGTTCTGTGAATGATTTTATTTTATTCTTTAAAAAAACACACTCAGATTAAATAATTTGTCCGGGTATTTTTTACAGAATGTAATCACAATCCACAGGCCAGAAATACAAAACCTAGGTAAACCTTAGCGTTGCCCACCGATACTGCTCTTGACACTAGAACTGAAGTTTTGTTTTTCAACTTTCTGTAGACACAGCTCTTTGAGTTTCTACATGGCATTCGAAGTCTGCACTCATATAGGAGCCTACTGACTTTTTTGCTTTAAGCTCTCTACATGTGCCAATAATAATCTCCAAGGAGCTTTTATCCACATACATTAGATATAATCTAGAGAACTTGGGAAAGTATTTTTTTAAATGGCATTAGCTCTAGCTTCTTTTTTTTAACTTTAGGAGTAGAAAACAAATGATGTAAATGTACTCTGTAAAAAAAAAAAAGAGAGAAAAGAGAAAGGAGAAAGGAGATGAATTTAGATGAGTAATTGAGTAATTAACTGACCTAATACCCTAAGAAGTGGCACCACAGTTCATTTGAGAGGTGACAGGGAAGAAGATTAAAATAAGTTCATTTATGCATCATGAAACAATAAAATATCAGACAATATTTTGTAGCATTTAAATTGCCACATAAATGACAGCCTGCATTTGTATCTCATTGCTTCCCTCTGCAGATTTTCAAGTAATTGGTGCTAGCATTTACATTTCACATTTCCATTGAATCTGGTAATTATCATCCAAATAATTAGCTAAACTGTTTTATGCACTTGCTGTGTGCCGAGTATTATCTTTTTTTTTTTTTTGTTTTTTTTTTTAGTTGGAGTCTGACTCTGTTGCCCAGACTGGAGTGCAGTGGCCGCTCCTGGCCACCGCAGCCTCAACCTGCTGGGCTCCGGCGATCCTTCCGCCTCAGCCTTTCAAGTAGCTGGAATTACAGGCGCTCGCCACCATGCCCAGCTAATTTTTTGATTTATTGCAGAGAGGAGGTCTCGCCAAGTTGCCTGGGCGGGTCTCGAACCCGCGGGCTCAGGCAATCCACTCACCTCAGCCTCCCAAGGTGCGGGATTGCAGGCTGAGCCACCGAGCCTGGCTCGCTGAGTATTATCTAGAGTGTTTTATGTATGTTATCTCTTTTAACGTATAAGGTAACAAATTTTTTTCCTTATTTTGAAGATGAACAAGTTGAAACTTTGAGACGTACAAAGTCAAGTGCCAAAATTACAAACATGTATCTTTCTGACTCCTGGGTGTGGACTATTAAATGCCATGTCATTTTGCTTCTTTTTACATACAATAACATGACAATTTAAACAAGGAATATGAAGATTTAAATAAAGGACACAAAGCAAGTTTTACATATGTTGGGTGTGGTAGTGCTGCATCCTTAATGATAATGAGTAACAATTATCAATTGTGCCAAAAGTTTCCTATTAAATTTGGGTGGAAAGAAAGGTATCAATTTTCAATTTGATTTAGTAACAGTGTAGTTATTTTATATCTAAGGTACATCAAACTTTGAAGCAATTTTAATATCTTTATAAATAGTTCTTACAGAACACGGGATTCTTTTGTAGTCAGATTCTTTTAGCTTCAGACACTCTTGGAATCAGATTCTGCTAATAGTTCTTGAATGTCTGCTCTTTACAGACATGCTAACTTCTTAAATATTAAGACAATACTTGCAAAAACATTCATCTGACAAAAGACTTGTATACTGAATATATGAGGAACTCTTCAACTCAATAATAAAGAACCTATTCAATAAGTAAAATGGTCAAGTTATTTAAAAACACATTTTGCTGAGGAGATGCACAAATGACAACTAAGCATATGAAAAATCTTCAACATCTCTAACAAAATGAAAATCAAAACTACAATCATATGTCATCATGATTTCAAAATAGCTAAATAATTTATTTTTTTGTTAAGTGTTGTTGGATATGTAAGTCATTAAAAAGCTCATACATGGCTTATAGAAATTGAAAATGGTGGGGAGGTGGGAGTGACAGTGGGTACCTGCATGACTATGAGGGGGAAGGGAGGTGGGATTAACGGTAGCCAAAATCCGTCTGGGGAAAGGGGGGCACACCTCATCAACAAGGGTACCTGCATGATGAGTATTTGTATACCTAACCCTGAACTGTACCCCACAATTTTAAAATAAAAATATATATTTTAAAAAATCTAAAAAGTAGATAAGGAAGAAGAAAGGAATCACTGGTACCTGCAACCACAATCTCAAAAGCACAATGGCAAATAAGAGAAGCCAGGCATCATAATTATATACTATATGATTCATATAAATGAAATTCTAGAACAAACATAGCCATAGTAATGGAAAACAGATCAGTGGTCACCTAGGGCTGTGGGGTAGGGAGAGGCAATACATTACACAAGGGCATTCAGTAAACGTGGGAATGATAAAAGCATTTTATATCATTTTTGTAGTGGCAATTATATCCCAGTGTGTATTCGTTAAGACTCATACAATTATGCACTTGAAATTGGTGAATTTTTAGTATTATATTTCAATAAAGCTGCTTTTAAAAATCTCTTTATATTCCCAGGATACTCATCAATGTTAATTCAGCTTTACAGAAGAATAAATGAAGTAAATTGCCCAAAGTCATGCAATTAAGAAGTGATAGAATAAGCATGTGAAGCAAGTCTTCTTAATAGAAAATGGGAAGCTCATTCTATTGCAGCTAGCTTCTCAGTGTTCTTATTTCATTATTCTCAGCCACCATTACTACACCCACCTACTTTTGGCATAAGGCCTAACTCTCAGCATCTCTGCCCATTTCTACTGCAGACTCACATGTCAGGGACTCAAACTCCATATTTCATACCCTTTTATCTCAGTCCCCTCTTGTTAGTGACACATCACATATGTTTTAGGTGTTTATGTGTTGACTCAGTTAGACATGAGAATCCTAAAATGGGTGCAAGCACATTGAATTAAGTACCATACAAGATGTTTAATTCAGTTTTTTTAAGAAAGCAAATTCACAATCGTCTGGCCTAAAGCAGAAAAACAGAGCTTATTAAAATAATGTATAAGATCAATAAAATTTATAGACAATCCCAATTTTTGCTGCATTATCATCAACAATTGGTGCCTTTAATTTTATTTTTTCCTGGTAATAATAAACAAAGCAGACATAACAAAGCTCTTTAGCTTTAATATAGAACGCATTGATTTAAAATGATATACTATTAAGTGGATATAATTTTTATAAAAGTCATCTATGATTTCACCACTGAGAAGAGAGGGCAGAGGCTCGCATGAAAACCCCTTCATCAAGGAGACTTAGAGAAAATAGGAGCCTCGTGGTGAATACAGTGAGCATATCTTTATATGAGTGTCCGAGCTTCTGTGCTATTTTCCAGGCAGCAAGAGGAAGGCTAATGGACACAGATAGAAGGCCAAAATATTCAAAATATTGGTATTTATTTGATGTGCTTATTGGGAGTGAATATTGTGAGAAAAAAAGGAAAAGCAATCTTTTAAATTATGGTGGCTCTGAAAACTCCAACTAATATAGTTTTCTTTTTCTTTCAAGTTTCTACATTTGTCTGTGGGGAGATGCATGACCTACAGTGTGAGTCCAATTCTATGATTGAATGATGTCCTGTTGAGTCGTTGGCCAAGATGGTATCAGTACAGCTGATGATGATAGAACCAAAAAGATAGTTAGAAATGCTTTTTTTTATGTGTCCAGAAAAAAAAGAAAAGAAAAAATAGCTATAGGCTTACTTAATCTGGGTTGTTTCAAGCTAAAAGGAGATGCAAATATCTACCTTTTTATGAGTGTGAGTATAAAAATCTACTTATTTATGTGCAGAAACTTGTTTTATCAATGGTAGCTAGATTTCATGAATGAATCCAATAAAGAACTTCTGCTGTGTATTGGTCTATGAAATTAAATATGCAACTTCTTACTGTAGAATGTGCCAATTAAATGTATTCGTATTTATTCTCTCCTGTAGAAGGATGAAGAAATCTATACGGTTTATTGTAATCCTGTAAAGTTTAGCTTTAACATTTCTTCATACCCAAGTAAAAATCTTTACTAAATACAATTTTTCTTTCTTGCGAATTGACTTGACATAAAAATCATGTGATGAATGCTTTTTGGTGTATTCGTGTGCTTATGTCCAAACAAAACTAAATCATACAGCATGCAGAATTTCAATTCAATACTTGGACTGAAAATTTTATAAAATCATTGTCCTTATGCTTTTTCAGTTTCAATTTTATACGATGGCTGAGTCATAAGACTCATATAATACAGCTTTAATTTACTCAACTATTATTACAAAGACAGCAGACTATCTTAATATTGGTGATAGTAACAGGTAACACTAGAAAAATTAGAATGTAATAGGCAGTATTCAAAATGCCTAACATTAACAATTAATCCTTACAACAAGATTATAATGGAGGTTAATTTAATCATCCCAATTTCAGAAGCAAAAAAAAAAAAAACAAAAACCAAAAAAAAACTACAGCTCATAGGTCACACAACAAATAATGGTAGAGTTGGGATTTGAGCCCAAGCAACAAGGCACTAGAATCTATCGATTTTAAATACTATTTTATATATTCTTTATAGTAGTGTAGAAACACATCTAAAACTATTTTTGCAGTTATACTAAATGTGCAGTAACTATAAATATTGCTAAAAATCTATGCTAAATCTTCCCTTTCTATCATAACTCGAAATAAAAATGTAAAAGCACATTACTTCTGAGACTTAAAAACAAACAAACATAAAATTTGGAGGCTTACGATAGAAGCATTCAGAAATGTTAAGTTGATATAATCAAAGTCTCTCTATAGTGTGGTAACTATAGATACATTGTATAACAGTAGCAACAATATTAATAATAACAATAAATATCTGAATCTAGACGGTCGTCATGGCTAGGAACTTGCTAGCATTAGATTTAAGCAAATGTTTGAAGTGAATGATGTTTCTGTTAGGAATTGCAACACTTCACTCTTCTGCCTTTTGCTCTCTGGCTGGCTCTGATCACTGTTCTGTTACAGAGGCTCTCCCAGGCAATGTCCTCCAACCCTGACTTATTTGGCCATGCTGCAAGCTTGGGGATGACTTTTTCTCCCCATTTTTACCACACTTACCATCAAATCTGTTTTGTTGGTTTTTATCAAAATGTTTCACATAAAAGGCGAAATATTTCAACACTTTGAATAGAATTTCAGATGGTTTCAAGAACGCCTTATACATCTTCTCCATCTACTTCAAGGAATACTACAGACCAAGGACAAAACTGCTCCACTTGGCATTAGTGAACAACTGTCACTGGCCTGCAAGTGACAGCGTGGAAAGACCCCTTGTCTGGGAAGTGGATGATATGAATTCTAATATTGAATTTGAGCCCATTTGTGTTTGTGATCTTTTGCCAGTATTATACTTCTGTGAACCTTTGTTCTATATCCACTGCATGAAGTAACTGAACTAAACCATCTTACATTTCTCGTCAAGTTCCAAATTCCAAGTTTTACATTTCTAGACTAATAACCTACTGCAGACTCTCATTCTCCTATCTTATTTTCTTGTCATACTGGTCTTTCATGATTCCTTAAACCTGTTTCTTACCTTAAGTCAGCATTCAAAGTTGAAATGAACCTGCCCTATACCCTCTGTTCTTCAACTCTCTTTTGCCTTCTGGTGAAATCCTATGAAAATTATGAGACAATTGAAATTCCATTGTGTCTAACCATTCTTATATTCCCCTGAATGCAATGAACTGTGTCATCCCTTGGGCCTTGTTTGTAATTATAGTACATCTCTGAAGAACATTTGCTTTGTCCTGGAGCTGTTTTTATGTCTGGATATTTCTACAATTAGATTGTGAGCTCTTAAAATTGAAGATATGACATATTAATGTTTTCAATCAACCACAGTATGTAGTGTGTGTCTTTTCTTGCGGTCTGGAAATGCTTTTTATACTAATGTTTAGAAAAATGAGACTTGTCACAAATAAGTAACACTGCTTCTATAAGAAAAAGAAATGATAAAAAGAAATGCAATAAAAACATTGTTACAGGCATAGACCATATATACCCAGAAAATAGATACATTTCTATTCTACACTTAAGTTTTTGGAAGGGGTGGAATTGAGCATGAAGGAGAAACAGAATGGAGCAAAGAATAAAAATGTATATTCACAAATTCTTCTCCAAGACATTTTTGTTCTGACACATGATGTTGGCTAATAGTAAGCCCAATAAAGGAAATGAGGAAGGGAGATTTTAAGAAGTTGTAATGGCATAACTCATCAGATAAGTTTCTGACTGAAGGCAAAAGGAAAAGAAGGTGATACCATCAGAAAAATGAAAGCATCAGATAGTTCTGTAGTGCAAATGTATGTGTTCCCCCAAAATTCATATGTTAAAATCTAAGTTGTAGGGAGGGGCTGCAGGAAGGGAAAGAAAAGTATCCGAGTTGATATTACAAATGGGGCCTTTTGCGAGGTGATTAGAACATGAGGACTGAGCCCACATGAATGGAATTAGTACCCTTACAGAAGAGACCCCAGAGAGCTTGTTCACTGCTTCCACCATTTGTGGACACAGCAAGAAGAAGCCATCCAGGAACCAGGAACGGGTCTCACCAGACACTGAATCTGCCAACTCTCTGATCTTTCTCTTCTCAGTCCCCAGAACTGTGAGAAACAAATGTCTGTCGTTTGTCACCCATCCATTGAATAATATTTTGTTATAGCAGCCCACACTGACTTGAGACAGATGGAGATGATTTCCTACTGAGTCCTTCATCAGTCACTAAATGAGCTGTAAATGGAGGGTGCAATATAGACTGACTGAAAATATAAGCGGAGGAAAATTACTTGCAGATAAAATGAAGATAACTTATCCTAGATTTAAAAAATCAGGGAGGAGACCATAATTACACAGGATTTCTGGTAGTTAGTGTATAATAAACACACTCAACATGACTGTGAACATATGTTTATTAGTTCAAATTGTGAGAACGGGAGATAATGTCAGATTTGAGTGAACAAATTGTGACATCCTTGAGGAAATAACTAGATTCTATTTTGTTTGTTTAAGGCACTAAAAACAAAGTAAGCATATGGTATTTATCTAATTGCTGAATTGGGTGGGAAAAAGTCTAAATAAAGTATGAGCAAAATACAGTAGGTATATTTTTCCAAGCTCCCCCAACCAAAAAAAGTTTGAACCTGTTCAACTCTTTAAAATAATACTTAATACA
>CAUYQG010095893.1:0-12099 GCA_963574415.1 Tarsius wallacei
TAAAGGATAGAAAACAAACTGTCAGGTGAATGGAAAACAAAAGAAGGCAGGAGTCACAGTTTTAATATTAGACAAAATAATCTTCAAGATATCAAAAATTTTAAAAAGATACATAATGGAAGGACATTACATAATGGTAAATGTTTCAATCCATCAACAAGAAATATTCATTCTAAATATATATGCACCCAACGTAGAAGCATCAGGATTTATAAAGTAACTACTAAGTAAACTAAAAAATGATATTGACTCTAATACTACCATAACTGGGGACTTAAATACCCCACTAACAATCCTAGATAGATCATCAAGGCAAAAAATCAATAAGAAGATCCAGAACCTTAACTTGATGATTGACCGAGGACTTAAGAGATACCTAAAGAACACTCCATCCAACAATAAGTAGAATGTATTTTCTACTTATCAACACACGGGACATACTCCAAGATCGACTATATCCTCAGCCATAAATCAAGCATATACAAATTCCATAAGATTGAAATACTATAATGCGCCTACTCAGACTACAGTGGAATAAAAATAGTACCACCAACAAGAGCCCCCCAAACACACAAAGATATGGACACTAAACAGCACAGTGCTGAACAACTCCTGGGATCAACACAGAAACCAAAATAGAGATTTAAAGATTCTTGAAAATAAATGAAAACAAAGACACATTTTACCAAAACCTCTCAGATGCCATGAAAACAGTACTAAGAGAGGAATTTATATCTTTACAAACACATGTCATGAAAATTAAAAAATAAAAGTCAACAACCTAACAAATCAACTAAGTAAGCTGGAAAAGTAAAGTCACCAAAACCAGACCCTAACCTCAGTGGAAGAATCCATATCACCAAAGTAAAAGTCCAAATATGGGACATAGAAGACAAAAAACATCATAGAAAAAAATTGACAAAATAAAAAGCTGGTTCTTTGAAAAGACAAACAAGATTGGTGGACATCTAGTCAGATTGACCAAGAAAAAGAGCTGAAAAGCCCAAATAATAATAACCAGAAATGCATAATATCAAGTAACAACTGATCCTGAGGAAATAAAAAGATTTTCAGCGATTACCATGCACACCTGTATGGAAACAAATTCAAAAACCTAAATGAAATGGAGGAGTTTCTGACAACAACTAACCTCCCAAGATTGAAACAAGAAGAACTAGAGACCCTAAATAGACCAATAACAACCCAGGAAATTGACTCCATCATAAGAAAGCTATCTACAAAAAAAAATCCCTGGACCAGATGGCTTTCCAGCAGAATTCTACAAAACATACAGGGAGGAGCTGATATCATTCCTATTCAAAGTATTCCAGGGAATCAAGAAAGACAGAACTTTCCACAAATTATTTTATGAAGCTAACATCACACTGATACCCAAACTGGGCGAAGACTCAATAAGGAAAAAGAACTACAGGCCAATATCCCTGATGGCAACACAAAACAGAGTGTGGACAGTGACACATGACTGTGGTATTAAAATGGTATCACATAACCACTGAAGGATATCAGGGTGAAAAAAAATCCCAAATAACTTTGTAAAATGATTAATGGAATAAAGCTATTTATCTATAGAATAAGGTAAATTCTGTCTTATTCTGCCTAAATAGATTAAGGACCAAGATGCAAAAATAATTGTCAATTGAATTAATATAGTGTGGGGCTTATAGCAAGCACTCCATAAAGATTTGACACTGTATCATTATTGCCATTATTGTTAATAACTCTGTAGTAGCCAGACAGATTTCACTCCCTGAAGAAGCCATCACTGAATCCCAGTGGTCTAATTTGGTTGACTAAAGTTCCTATTACAAATCCTAGTTAACAGCTACAAAGATATGTTAATGAAAGTATGTTAAATATGCTAGCAAGTGGAGATTCAATGTTTCCCAAAAGACAAGAATACAAATTTGGTTGTTCTTCAGTATGCTTTGGCTTCATCATCTACATTCTCTAGTAGTTATGGGATTTAATTCCAAGAATTGTAAGAGAACTGTATAGATGTACTGTGTGCCAGCTGAAAAATATTGTTTCTCTCATGGTACAGGTTTGCAATTCAGAATTTTTAAATCAGTGTGTGTGTGTGTGTGTGTTTGTGTGTGTGTGTCTGTATGTGTGTGTGTGTGTGTATTAGGCTTGAATAAATAGGTAAATATATTATAGAAGAGAAAAAAGCTATGAATAATCAAGGAAAGCATGCTGGGAAGAACATTATGGTGCTAGACTAGAGTCACAAATAACAGTAGAAATTCGTGGGTTTTTTTGGTATATACAGATAGTAGATACAGACACAGATACAGATATAGATACACATATAGGTATAGACATAGATATAGATTCTTCATCTCTGTTAACTGAGAGGATATAGAAGTAGAGCACCCAGATTTTGGCTTCTAAACACCATCATCCACTGAGAGAAATCAGGCTACTTGAAGACACTGACTGATCGAGGGTGGGGATAGGAAAAAGACAAGATATATCTGGGGCATTTTAGAGTGCTAGATAGCAAGGGAGGTGGTAATAAGAGCATGTCAAATGCTAACCTATAGAGGTAGTGGCCAAAAATAAGTAAATTAAATTAAAATAAAATAAGTAAATTAAATACATAAATTAAATAAAAATAAATTAAAAATAAGTAAATTAAAAAATAATCAAAACTTTTAAAATTTAAGTTCAAAAATAAGTAATAATAGTATTGGTTTATTACTTATAAATAAAATATGTATTCACAAGTGCATATTGCTATAAATAAATTGTTGAGTAAAATAATAAGAAAGACATTATTGTTTATATTATTTATTTATTTATTTTGAGTTGGAGCCTCCGTCGCTCAGGCTGGAGTGCAATGGCATGCTCACGGTCACCCCAGCGTCAACCTGCTGGGCTCTGTCAATCCTTCCACCTCAGCCTTCCAAGTAGCCAGAACTACAGGTATTTGCAGCCATGCCAAGCTAATTTTTGATTTATTGCAGAGACAAGATCTCACCATGTTGCCTGGGCTGGTCTCGAACATACGGGTTCAGGCAATTTACTCGCCTTGTCCTCCCAAAATGTTGGGATTACAGGCTGGCCACCAAACCCGGCTGACATTATTTTTATGTAAGGATTCCAGTTAAAACTTATAGTAGGAATGGAGGAAATAGAAACTGACCATTAAAACATAATAATTACTGTAAGAGTCTATGCTCTTAAAAAATCTAAAGAGAAACAAACAACATTCCCCCCAAATATTAGTGACTCTGATGATTCTAACATATACCCACACATTTTGATATGCCTTCTCAGGATAAGCTTACTTCCCTTTTTCTTGAGTATAAGCTTGACTTAACTAGCTACATACTTCTAATGAATAGAATATGAAAAGGGAAGATCTACAATGAAGAAACCTAGTAGACATTGTTATGACTGAGTAAGTAAGAAGATGCTACAGCAGCACGTTGAGTTTAATTAATTATGAATTTATTAATGCGTGGATCAAAAGTAGGAACAAAAACTCTTGACAAATTGGTGCAGTTTGTGACAAGCTTTTATAGGTAAAATTTGCAACATTGGCTACATGGCAACTTAGTGACCGTAGCAACTATTAACTAACAACTTGGCAACCAAAATGGGAACTTTAATTGTTAGGGAATTATGATTAATTTTATGTCCAAGGTATAACCAGTGCCCAGAAAGTCCCTAGAGTTCTGCCATTAAGATATAGTTTAAGGTCATTACATAGAGACAAGGAAGAATTATTATACAATGGCGTTACCTTGGTTAGGTCACTAATAGAATATAAGAACAAACTATGAAAATGTCAAAGCGTAACATCCGATTTCAGTTAACAAAGCATACAATCACATGGAACTTATGGAGATGGAGTTCTGTAATGGTCAGCAGGCAACGGTCAGCATAGCCTGTCCGAAGGAGACAAAGCTGGGGGTCTGTGGTCATGGGAACATTACTGTAATTACACGTAGGCATTGATTCTTAGGCAGGTAACTAAGATAAAAGTTTTAAACAAAATAGAGTAAGCTGGTTAATATTATTATTTTGCTAGCAAATTGATTTTATTAACTGATTTAGCTTATTTCAACATCATCCCAACCAAGTGATCAAGGTTGGCAAGGAGTCCTGTTAATACCATGTCCCAAAGGTCCTTCGCCTTTGTGACATTCCTTCCAAAGATCTGTCACTTTAATCTACTCATGAGCAAATATCTGACAAATCCAAATTTAATAACTAATACTAATATTATGTTCCCCCAGCTTTTATTCTGGAATGCAAAAGGGAAACTGGTAGAAAAATGGGGAAATCCAAAGGAATTCTGTAGATTAGATTATTGTAATATACCAAGTTAATTTTTCTAGCTTTAATTATTGTACCATAGTTATGTCACATGAGGGTATGTTGGTGAAGAATATATATAACAACTTTATGAGTAGCTTCGCAAATTGTAAGTCTAAAATTATCTCAGTCACAAATGATTTTTAAAATTTAGTTCAAAAGTTAAAAATATTGAATGAAATCGATAAATACTGAATCACACATTGAAGATGAATTTGCACATCATCTTTTGTCACATAATTATGTTAATTTCACTGACAAATTAATTGAGGCCCAGAATGGCGGAGACTTGACCAAGAACTCAAAGAGCCATAAATTTCACCAAAAAAAAAAAAAAATCAAAGGTTTTATTATCGACCCTAGCCTTCTATTCTTTCAAATAAAGCAATTTACTTTTGTCAATAAAGTGATTTTGAAAATGTCAAAAAAAAAACCCCAAAATAATCAAAACTCTTAAAACATCATTATTAAAGTATGTTAAATTTGGACATAAACTTCTCACAGTATTGAAACATAGCCATTATCTTAACACCTAAAAGACAATCTAATCAATTTAATGAACCACAAAGCACACACCTGTGTGAATGATATTGACCAATTCAAGAGAAATGAATAGAGGAGAGAAAAATTCCAAACAGTGAAATAATACTATGTATTTAAAGTTATATCTTCTATATATCTGACACCATAAATGATTATCTTTAAATTGCTGAAAAATAATCTCTTTTGAGCAATTTCATACGTGTGTTATACATCTTATTACCCCATTGGTATAATATATTTTAATTTAAAAACAACAAAAAAGGCAATAATATGATACTTGAAAGAAATTGTGATGCTGTCTTATTTTTTCTCAAAATATTTACCTGACCAGTGACAATTAGTGAACATTCAAAAGTAAACAAAAGTGTAATTTTAAAAATGACTATTCTCAATTTTACCTGAATGGTCACATTCAATAAAATTGTGCTGCTCTGAAACTATCATCCATGAATGAGAAAATAATATATAATGTTAATTATCTTACATATAATATGATTTCCAAATAACAATATCAGTTCTACCCTCTCTAGGCTACATGTGACCAAAATGCCATGGTCTTCTCAAACTAAAGGTTCATCGTTTTAAAATGATCCAAGTGCTTTGAGGACACTGTGCCAATATTTTTGAAAGATTTGTAAGGGAATGCTACAGGAGAATAGAAAAATATAGTAGAGTGCCTCACATACTATTAGTGATCAGGCAATTTTGATGATTTCGTAAACAACTCCACTAGTGTAAAAAACAGTGAACTGTATACTTCCACTTGACGGTAAATAACTCACACACATCTGATTCCCACTTGGGAAAATGATCTTGAAAGGTATAAAGTCTCACAGCCTCAAGTGTGTACACTAGATAATTAATTAGTATATCATCTTTCAATAATAAAAAGAAAACTTATGATGGTTTAAATTCTGTGGTAATGGAGGAGAAACTATACATACAATAATTTTAAAAAATAAATCAGCATCTCCTATTCTTAATGGGCCAGAGAAATGCCATAATCCTCTCATCAACCTATCTTTAAAGAATGATTATGCCTCATAACACAAGCCAGAGGCACAAATCGTTTCTTGCTGTTGCCCAGATTCTATGCCTACAGAGAAATTTGGCTTCCTCAGTGAATTTCTCTCCAAGCACAAAATGCCCTGGCCAGAGTACACAAGTACACGACCACATTGGCTTCTCTATTGTAAGCAGATTAATCTGCCTTGTTTAAAATGAGGTGGCATTTTTTTGTGTGTGTTTGTTTTCTGACTTGGTTGATTCAAACAAGTTGTCCAAATTTCATCAATGCTGGCCACAGAAACAAAATTAACTCTGTTCGTCAAGATGAGAACTGGATCTGGGCAAGATGAGTTAGCCGAGTCCCTGCCTGAGGAAGTGGCCAACGTTACCTCTGTTCCTACTGCTTTTTAAATGCTTCCATGTATTAAATAACATTGTTCCAATAATTGTGCAAACATCTATTGAGTGTTTGTTATAAGATAGATAGGCACTGTCAGGGACTAAGAATGTGAAAATAAAAGAGATATAGTCCTACCAAAGAAATTAGTGGTTTTGATAAGTGAATATGGCTTATGTAATAAGGGCTTTCATACATGTGAGTACAGGGAATTCTGGAAACATAGAAAAACATCTTAGTAGGGAGGAAAGTCAAGTAGTGTTTTCCAGGTCAGATTCACATAGACTTGCAGGGAAGAGGGATCCTCCTTGAGAATACTGCTTTTCCCTAGAATGAGGCACTGTGGCATTTAGTATGGGAGAGTGGGTGAAAGATCCGGAGATTTACAGAAAAGCCACACACAAAGAAAGAGCTGGTTCACATCCATGCTCATTCAAATACTCATGCAGTTGCAAGTTATCTGAGTCTTTACTCTTAATTCCATTAAATGGAAATTATCTTTTACAGTTTTAATAACTGCAAAATTAAATTTATTTAATTTTCTGTGTATGCCAATGGGAGGTAATTCAAGGAAAGCTTGTTACACCGTTTTGTTGGTTGATAAGTTTTTATCATGTTGAAAACATCACCAATAGAAAAACCACTGATGGCATTTTTACTTCCAGTTAAAGCAGACATTAAAGTATGCAACTCTGCCTTTGTAGCTATCATATGTATGTGAACCCTACTTACAGGCATAAACATGTGTCGTTATATATTGTCATGTGTGGTTGTGTTTCTGCATTAACATATTACATTTTTTATTTTGCTTTTCCTTTTATTTCTTTTTCATGTTCCTGTGAGAGGATTTCGTTAATTTATATAAAAATTATATGTGAGTAGCTTTTATTATCTAAGAATTTCACCTCATATTAAAAGTTATCATAAAAATACTTTGAAGAAGGAAAGCTTTGTTTAATATAGTTACCAAATAAATAAATGAAGAAGCAAGCAAACCTATAGGTCTAGGAAAGAGAGGGGACCTTTAGGGCTAGTCAGGATGTATTATTTGAAGATACGGTGGAGGTAGGAGTTGGATCACCAGGAGCCAAATTACCAAGAAAAAAAAATTTACTTCTATTCTAATTTTATTGATCCTTCACATTTCCTTGTGTATATCAATAACAGTCTGAGATTTGACTAGTTTAATTGAGCTCTCATTGCTAAACACATTATGTTATCCTAGGATTAGTAACCTAAAAAGTTTGCATGCAATGTAATTATAAATTTTTATTTAGAAATATATTTTATGGCAAATATTTTGTTAGGCTAAGATTTTCATACAAGTAATTATAAATATTGTTTTGCGGTATGTCATTGGTTAAGTAGTATGCTGCTTATTTTTCTCCATTTTTTGTTTACTTTCTAACTTTCTTTCATCTAAATATACAAAATAATGACATGAACATTTGCCCCATATTGCTCTGCATCTTTTGAATACATTAGGTGTCCATGGGGACCACAGCCACGAGGGATAAATGACAAATTCTTTTTGTAAATTTATAGTAACAAGTGCTAAATTGGGAGAATATGTGACTTGACAAAATGAATACCAGGAACTCTAGAAAAATAATGAGAAACATTTAACAAGTTACCTGATGATGAGTTCAAAAAAGTCTCTCTGAGAAATTCTCCTTGAAATTTTTTAAAAGAGAAAAATTTTTCTTTTTTTTTATTTAAAAGAATGGGGTACAATTGAGGATTAGGTATACAAGTGGTCATGGTACAGGTAAAGTGTGAGCCTTCCTTTGGTCCCCACTGCCTGTATTGTTGTTTCCAGGTCTGAGAAGAATGATGTTGGTAATTTAATAGATATTGCGTTGAATCTGTAGATTATCTTTGGTAGGACTTACATCTTAACAATCTTGATTCTTCCAGTCCTTGAGCATAGAATATTTTCCATTTGTTTGTGTCTTCTTTGATTTCTTTGAGCAATGTTTTGTAGTTTTTATTGTACAGGTCTTTCACTTCTCTGCTTAGGGAGATGACAAGGTATTCCTTTCTTTTCTTTTCTTTTGTGGCTATTGTGAATGGGATTGAGCTTTTTATTTGTTTCTCTGTCTGTTTGTTGTTGGTGTATAAAAATGATACTGTCTTTTGCACATTGATTGTGTACCCTGACACTTTGCCAAAGTCCTTTATCAGTGCAAGGAGGGTTTTGACAGATTCTCTTGGATTTTTGAGGTATAGGACCATATTGTCAGCAAAGAAGGATAATTTAACTTCTTCTTTTCCTATTTGAATACCCTGATTTCCTTCTCTTATCTAGTTACTCTAGTTAAGTTTTCCAACACAACGTTGAACAGGTTGGGTGAGAGTGGGCAGCCATGGCAGTTCTGGTTTTCAGGGGAAGTCCTTCCAGTTCTGTCCATTTAGCAATATGCTGGCTGTGGGCTTATCATAGATGGCACTTACTATTTTGAGGTATGCTCCTTCTATGCCTAAGTGTTCAAGGGTTTTTATCAAGAAGTGTTGCTGGATTTCATCAAAAGCTTTTTCTGCATTAAATGATATAACCAGGCGGTTCTTATTTTTACATCTATTGATGTATTTAATTACATTTATGGTTCTCAGATGTTGAACCAGCCTTGAATGAAGGGATGAAGCCTACTTGGACATGGTGGGTGATTTTTGGGAGGTGTTGTTGGATTCAATTTGCTAGATTCTTGTTGAGAATTTTTGCATCTATGTTCATCAGGGATATTGACCTGTAGTTCTCTCTTTTTGTTGGATCTTTACCTGGTTTGAGTACCAGTGTGATGTTACCTTTGTAAAATGATTTGAAGAGAGTTCTGTCTTTCTCAATTGCCTAGAATACTTTCAATAGGATTGGTATCAGCTCCTCCCTGTATGTTTTGTAGAATTTCACTGGAAAGCTATCTGGTCCAGGGCTTTTTTTGGTAGGTAGTTTTCTTATAAAGAGTCAATTTTCTGGGTTGTTATTCGTCTATTTAATGCCTCAGTCTCTTCTTGTTTCAACTTTGGGTGGTTGTGTAATGTTAGAAAGTCCTCCATTTTATCTAGTGGGATTGCTGGGGAGGAGGGATTTGGATCAGCCCTGGACTCAGCACTTATCTCTTCAGGGGTCTTCCTCATTCCTTTCTGGTTGTACTCTTTGTTCCACAGCTGAATCTGGTTGGGAGTGGGACGCCTGAGACTCAGCCCTCATCCTATCCTTCCAAAGTTTGTGTTTTCAGGACATTCTCTGAGACACAATCAGCTCCTGAGTAGTTAACCTGTCTATTACAGATTTCAGGCCTGTTTCTCTGTGGTGAGCAAGCTGGAGTGCTTCCCTGCCAAGTTTAAAAGATAGTGAAAGAGTGCCTGTTTCGTCTTCTCTAGTGAGGCTCTGTCTCTGGCTCCCTCACTGTGCTCCCTCTGCAGCCCTTGCTTCCATTGTCTGGCCAGACACTGTAGTGGTGAGGCAGAGCCTGGAGCTGGCAATCACTCCTGGCAGCTTCTTCCTGGGAAGGGCTTTGTTGATTATAAAAAATGGTGTTGGTTTCTGCACTCTGGGAAGTTAAAAACCATTTCATACTTACCTGAGTCTAGAGAATAACTCTGTTTTACATATATAACATACTTTTGCACTTTAAACATATAGTTGCCCCTTGAACAACATGGGATTGAACTGAGTGAACTTACCTATGTGCAGATTTTTTTCAATCAGATGCACTTGAAAATGCGATATTCACAAGATGTAAAACCTGCATACACAGAGGGCCAACTTTTTGTATACACAAGTTCGGCGGCATGACTGACTGTAGAATGTGAGTATGTGTAGGTTTTGGTATTCTTAGAGGGTTCTGGAACAAATTCCTTATATATACTGAGGGAGCTTAATTTTCCCAAAGTATAATTGCCTTGTACTTAAAAGAAAATGTCTATATAATTTTGTTCCGAATCCTATTGTTTGTCATGTTGGTAAATATTATCACCAAAAGCTGTACTGTCCACAATATTTCTGTTAGTAAAAAACACTAACTTGTCAGAACTCATTTGTCATTTTCCAATTATGGGATTTGACTTACAAGTGCAAATATCTAACTACCTTAAAAGCATTTCATTAATTGTTCTGCCAAGCATTTTGTGCATTGAAATACATATTTTATAATCAATTTTTCTTTGGTTTCTATTTTCTGTTACTTCTTGAGTTTCTTTACTAATTTATATGTAAAGATAGATTACATTACCTACAACGATCATGTAAAGTTTTAAGATCCAATAAAGCATTTTTAATAAAAGTGAGTATTAAGAATAGTTGGCAGGCAGACTGAATAGGTGGCTCAGCCTGTAATCCCAGCACTTTGGGAGGCCGAGGCAAGTGGATTGCCTGAGCCTGTGGATTCAAGATCAGCCTGGGGAACTTGGTAAGACCTCATCTCTACGATAAATCAAAAATTAGCCAGCTGTGGTAGCATGCACCCATAGTTCCGCTACTTGGAAGGCTGAGGAGAAAGGATCGCTGGAGTCCAGCAGGTCGACAGTGGGATGGCCGTGTGTGCCACTGCACTCCAACCTGGGCGATGGAGTGGAACTCCAACTGAAAAAAAAAAACAAAAAAAACCAAAAAAAGAATAGCTGGCAGAGTGACATCAGTAAGATGAGGCTCTTGGTATCACTGCACTCACACAAAAGAACAACAAGCAGCCATGAAAAGATAAGAATACAACCCTAAATGCACCAAATATCAAGGGAGAAACAGAGAAACTCCCTGGGCTCAGAGAGTCAAGAAAAGCTATAGCCTTAAGAGGAATTATCATTTTTAAACTGTGACACTCCCTCCCCAAAACCAGCATAACACCTATCAAAGAAAACTTCCCCAGACCCAGGATTTCCCAGGTGGGAGTAGGGATTGGGAGGTGAAACCTTGATCTCTCCACTGGTCAGGTATCTTTGTAGAAAGCCCACTTTGACCCTATCCTATAAGCAATGTTGAGAGACCAGCAGGTCTGAACCAGTTGCAGTATACATGATTCAAAGAGTAGAGTGCTGATTCTAGTGAAAGGGATGCAAATTATGGTGGTTACTCTGTGCTCCATTTAGAGGAGCTGACATGCTAAGAGGCTGGTAGTGACAAAGAACTGCAGGAGCACCATTCATGGGGAGGCCTAAGCCTCTGAACACATTTCCCACACAGCGTAGGTGCTCTTGTGGAGTCTTCCCTTGACTCAGAAGCATCTGAAATGCCACAATTAGGTTCTGATGCTTAAGTCTTCACCAGACCCAGAAACCACTGCTGGTTTGTGTTTAAGTTCTTGTGTTAAGTTTAAGCTTTAGTACTCACCCTAAATTCTCTCCAATACAGGAAGCAACAATAAGTCAGAGATTAAGTTCTGATAATAAGTAGTAAAGCTCTGACACCACCAAAAATCACTTGCAAAAACTGGAGGAGGTGGCCATCTCCTCAAATTTGCAGACATCAATGCAAGGACACAAGTATTGTGAACAATCAGAAAAATATGACACTACCAATAAAAACTAACAAAGCTCATCATGGATCCTAAAAATGCAAGATGTATGAAATGATTGACAAAGACTTCAAGATAATCCTCTAAAGGAAGTTCATGGAATAATGCAAACATATGGACAGAAAACTAAATAAATTAGGAAAACAACCCATAAGAAAAGGAGAAATTGCCAGGCTCGGTGGCTCAGCCTGTAATCCCGCGCCTTTGGGAGACTGAGGTGAGTGGATTGCCTGAGCCCGTGGGTTCGAGACCCGCCTGGGCAACTTGGCGAGACCTCATCTCTACAATAAATAAAAA
>CAUYQG010095901.1:0-10538 GCA_963574415.1 Tarsius wallacei
AATATAATAATAAGTTTTTTTTTCATTTTCTAATTTAAAAATAATTTTTTTTTTCAAAAAAAAAAATTAACATACCATTTTTTATTTTTATTATCTTTTTTTTTTTTTTTTTTTCAAGTAGGAGTCTCATTCTGTTAACCAGGCTGGAGTGCAGTGGCACTGCTGGACTCAGGCTATCCTCCGGACTCAGCCTTCCAAGTAGTTGGAACTACAGGCGTGTGCCACCATACCCAGCTAATTTTTTGAGTTATTGTAGAGACGAGGTCTCGCCAAGTTGACTAGGCTTGTCTCAAACTCCTGGGCTCAGGCAATTCTCTCTCCTTGGCCTCCCAAAGAGCTGAGATTACAGGCTTGAGCCACTGTGCCCAGCCTAATAGTATTAACTTCTACCAACACTAAGCATTATTTTTACTTATTTGTATATGATACTTACATAATGTATTTGAAAATTTACCAGGATAAACTGTATACCATGTCATAGGAATAATCAGAACAAATGAACAAGAACAAATGTATTATAGTCCTTTACCCTCTTCAGATACATGAAACTCCTTGACAAAATAAGTGACTCAGATAAGGTCATGAATAAATCAATGGAGGTGACTATCTAATACTTTTAAGCTAATTCCGAATAATTTATATATATATATATTTTTTAAAAAAGCTAAAATGTAATCATATACTATTTCTAGAAATCTGGATATGTGAAGAAAAAAATATGCAGAAGTCTATCCAGTACCTAAGACTTTCTGTTACAAAAGTAGCAGTAACTGTGAAGGGAATGCAGGTGGGGTGAGGGTAACTAGACCCAGGAAAGCAAAAGCAACTAAAATATATGCTCTGTTCAGGATTGTAAAAGCCAAGAATGCACAGCTGAATGAATTCCTGAGATGGCAACTCTTGCGAGATTTGTGGATTTCAGATTGTTGCTATTATACTCAAATATGACGGAATGAAGTAGTTGATGGATATTTCTTCCCTCTCTGTACACATTGGTCCTATTTTCCTGATCCATGCACATAGTATGTGATTCATAGTTGTGGATTGATTAAAATGCAAGAATCCTTGTCTCCAATTTCACTGGAAAGCACACACGTGTTAGCTTTTTTTCTCTGAAAAGTAAAATCAGTGTCCTTTAAGGCAGCAGCGGCTTTAATGAGGGTGAGTCATAGCACGTAGGGAGGCAAACCTATTTATTTTTATTACACAACACTTTTAACTGGGACCAGTTAAAAAAGGCCAAATGACAGACAGGGGCCAAGATTAGATGCATCCTCAGTAGACAGCTGGCATGCTTCTGCCAGAATGAGGATTTAGAGGAGTGAAGCCGGTAAGAAATAGCCAACAATCTGGGGAAGGGGAAAGCGGAGAAAAATAAACTCCTAGAAGAAATTAAAAAGAAAAAAAAACAGGTCACAGTAATTTCCCACAGGACTAAAATCTGTGACACGAGCTTTTGCATTAAGTCAGAAATTTCAGAGTATGAGGCTCTATGAAAGAACACAAACCATGGGGAATAATGCTGCTATTGTATTTGGGAGGGCTCAAATAAAAAGTTACCGAGTCCTTTTCCAAATGAACTAGCTAAATGGTGTGCCATTTCCCAAAAAGAACTTGCTTCTAGGAAAAAAGGAATTCGGCATATTTTCCCATTGAACAATCAATTACAGTAGAAAATTTAATAACCAATCAACTAAGGCGCGTATGGTAGAAAAAACTTACTTGCAGCAAAAAATGTATGCTTATCAAGTGACAGTACCTTATATTGGACACATGGCATCACTGAAACAAATTCATTGTTGACCATTTCCAAAAGTTATGATGCTGTTTCTGGTTCCCTTTAAAAATGACAGTCCTGCCTATTTTTTTTGTTTTGTTTTGTTTTGAGTAGGAGCCTCACTCTGTTACCCAGGCTGGAGTGCAGCAACACACTCACCACCACTGCAACCTCGACCTGTTGGGCTCAGGCGATCCTTCGGACTTAGCCTTCCAAGTAGCTGGAACTGCAGGCGTGTGCCACAACACCCAGCTAATTTTTTGATTTATTGTAGAGATGAGGTCTCGCCAAGTTGTCCAGGCTGGTCTCAAACCCCTGGGATCAGGCAACCCTTTTACCTCGGCCTCTCAAAGTGCTGGTATTATAGACTTGAACCACTATGCCCAGTCCTATTTTTAGCCTTTTTAAGGATGTCATGCTTCTGCACTTAAACTAAGCAATAATTTAGTACATAAGTTTGCATGTGGATTTAGGGTTCTTTTGAAAAGCAGTATAATAACTGTTGCCCAAGCCCAAAATAAGTGGTTAGCTTCCTAGAAGTAAATGATATACTTCTCTGAGATATGTAGATTCCAAAAAGAGCCAATGCTTTTATGCACTAAATAAACATAGAAAAGAAACAACTGCATCTTTTTGACCCATCTAGTAAGACTCAGAGAGCCGGAGGTGCGTTCTTTAGTCATGCACCCTGAGGAGATGGGATTCTGCCAGGAGATCCTTCGCAAGAAGGAGAAGGGCAATGAGGTGATACCTTGGTATTGTCAACAATGAATACATTGTCTGGAGGTCAATAAATGTTTGTCAAATTAATAAAAATGTGACTTTTAATATGGCAATTATGAATAATTTTGCACAGTACAAAGCATTGCTTCACGTAGTAAAAGTTAGCTATAAAGTGCTATGAAAGAGTTCTCATAGACTGAAACTTTTCTAGTTGTAAGGTCTCCCAAAGGACTTGGAGGCAGATTGAGGAAATAAAATGGTGAAAACAATATACAGTGATTTTTTTTCTGAATTAAAGCTTTAGAGATAAGGACTTTACTATAAGTGATCTTGCTACATAATTCTTTAATTTAGAAATACTTTAAAATAATAGTTTCTTTGATAAATAGTTTTGTTGTATATTTTTATATGTTATACATTTTAATATGTAACTTCTCACATACATTTTTCTAGCAAAGGAAATGAATCTTTATAAATTAAAAAAATTAAATAAAAACAATGCAATTCATTTCTTACAAACTGATTCTCTGATATAGCAATGGTATCAGTCAATGAACATACGAAAAGCCTAAAATGTTTGAAAACATACATCTATTCAATAAACAAAGAAATTAGCATATAGCATAAAGAGGTTATTTTTAAGTTAGGGGGAGATTTCCTAAAAAGCAACTTCCTAAGAAGAATTTCGGGGTTATGTTGTACATGGAAAGATGGTTCTCTAGGGGTGTCCCTCAATTAGCAAGAGAGAAAAAGAAATAACATTTGATTATTGTGCATTAAAGAATGCTTTAGTTTCTTAGGATGGCTGCTGAAAGAGGGTCAGGAGGCCAGAGTAAAGTAAACACAGAGAAAGGAAGAAGAAGAGTGAAGAGGACAAGAAGCGAGGACACAAGGAGAGTAGCGTGAGGGCAAAAGTTGTGGAGGACATGGAAGGACAAGAGTGCTGACCTTCAGCTAGAGGTTGTTTATCAAGCAGTCCTGAAAAAATAAGCCTTGTTTTTTTACCTCAGACTGTTAGAGTTTGGTGCAGACATCCTGTTTTTAATTGAAATTAAAAAGATGTTGCACATCTGACAACTATGCTTATTTTTAACATATGTTGTTTTGACACGCAAAAACTTTTTATCATGGAAAATTCTAATAATATACAAATGAAGAGATGAATATAATTACCACCTAACTTAAACAATCATCAACTTACAGTCAATTTTATTTTGTAAACGCCACCTCATCTCCTGCTGCCTGCCTGACTTTGATTATTTTGAAGCAAATGCCAACACTATATCATTTTATTCATACATATGCCAGTGTCTCTCTTTAAAATGTAAGAATTTAAAGAAAAACCCAAATTGCAATACCATCATCACATATAATCACACATATATTTTACCACCTTTTGCTGGTAGGATTTTGTTGAGTAATTTTATTGGTGGAATAAAATGATATAAAATACGAATAGCCTGCACAAGAAGTGAGACACAGAGAAGAAACAGAAAGCGCAGGAAAGCTGAAATTTAAGGAGAAACATTTAAGCCCACAGAGAGTCCCAGTATCTATAGGGACACTGAAGTTTCTCCTCTTGAAAGGGAGCTAAAACCACTTTTATTTGAGGATCTCACCAAAGAGTATCTCCTGAGTCTGGGGTCCTGAGGCTTGGATTCACACAAGAGTCAACCACTGGGTTACATATGATCATGTGCAGTACACATGTTCGCTTCTCTGCGGACTAATCTTAGTACTTCAGAGGTGCATTCTATTAGACCATAAATTTAACCCATACCTAAATACCAGTATATTAAAAAGGAAGAGATATTCGATAATGTAAAAAAGTCTTTAAAAAAATAAAAACACTCTGTAACTTGATACATAAGTCAGACTATTCTTTGATCAGGATTAAGCAAGGTAACTTGGTGGTGTTAATCCCATGACTACTGACTTGGCTTTCTTTTGGATTCAATCTAATTAAGTGCTAGATCTATGATTATGAAAACATTCTACCTGAATGGTCTTACGTTTATTTATTAATAATAGTGTTTGAATACTTCACACTTTTCCCTAGATTGAAACATATACAGAAACATGCATCAAACATTTAGCATCAGGCACACCTGTAACCATACTTTTTAAGATGAAGAGAATACAAAATAACCTGAACTTCACATTTTTATTTTAAAATAGTACAGTTTTTCATTGATGCAAATTTAAAGCAGAACTAGAAGATTTACCTTCAAAGATACATGAAGATATTAAACTTATTAAAAGTAGTTACCTTTCTCCTTCTTTGGCCTATTAACGAAACAGCATGCTAACTCCTGAAAACAGAAGGTTTGGAAAGATTCCAACCACTTACAAATGGTTAATGACCACTATGTTGGAGGTTGCACAGGACAAAGAGCATGGCTTGAATCTCTGTTTTCACCAGAGCCAGGTTGATTTTTTTCTCTGAGTTTTGTTTTCTATTTTATTTCATTTATTTTATTATTTGAGTTGTAGTCTTCTCGCCCAGACTGGAGTACAGTGTCATGCTCATGGTCACCACAGCCTCTACCTGCTGGGTACAGGCAGTCCTTTTTCTTCAGCCTCCAGAGTAGCTGGGACTACAGGTGTACACCACTGTGCCCGGCAAATATTTTTATTTATTGTAGAAATGAAACCTAGCCACGTTGCCCAGGGTGGTCTCTCCCCTGGGCTCAGGCAATCCTGTCACCTCTACTTTACAGAGTGCTGGGATTATATATAGATGTATGTCATCGCGTCAGGCCTAGTCTCCTTATTTGTTGAATGAAGTTGGTAAGTTAACACTATCTGCTTTGAAGGACCTTTGTAAGTATGAAGTAAGACTACCAGTGTACAAAGTCCTTATCATGTACTGGCAACATGCTAGTTGTTTGGTAAACACTAGTTCTCTTCTCCCCGATATCAAGTTTTGTGCTGTAGGTTCACAGTCTAATGACACAGAATGAATCATGTACTTGTCTTAAGATCCTCGGGAATAATAGCTTTTCCTTGGGTAAGGTCGGTGTACATCAGCTACTGCTCCAGGAACCTGAGCTTCATCTTTCACCTTTTCCAGTTTATTAAAAAAAACAAAAAACTCCTTAGATTGCAAAAATGAACTGCAATATGTATTGACTCTTATGAAGCATTAGTTAACAAGTTAATTTAAGAGATCAAGTGTTTCAGAGTACATTTGTCAGTTGGATTAAGCACATATCTCTACTAACCAGCAGAACTTACCATATTATTACCCGGCTCTACACTTAGATACTACTTGGAAAAGTGGGGAAAACCAACAAGGTAATGATAAAAAATAACAGTGAAGATTTTCACCTCTAAAGTGTGGAAAAATTGATGTTTCTTTTAAGCTTTCAGAAAATTGTAGTTGATTCTGCATTACAGTGTCTGCTTGTAATTGGAGAGACAATAAAATGCCCATCATCCATAGTGTGTGCCAAAGCCATCGTGAGTTATGAAATATGAAAATCGATCTGGGTTAATCTGGATATTTCTTGGACAATATCTGTAAAGAAAAAAACCAACTTTTTGATTAAATAAATTAAGAAGTGAGACATGTATATTTAACTTCAGAGAATATTTGTTTAGAGATAGTTATTAGCACATATTTTAAAATGATGAAGCTAATTACAAATGAATCCATTCTCATTAAATTAGGTTTTGAAGGACCTTTACTGAAAATCCTCTTGTTAGCAGTTAAACAGTGGTCTTCATTTTAGGCATTTCATTGATCACCATGGAATTAACCCCTCAAATTAGTCTGGATCAGTGTGGATTTACATTATAAACTACAAAAGTTGGTCCACAGGGATGACAGACATGGCAAAAGAAATTAACACTTCAAAACACTACCAATTTAGTGACCTACTTTTAGGGAAGATTAACCTATAGTGAGGATGTGAAACTAAATTAAATTCCAGTTAAATACAAATATTTTTCTTCACATACTGTGTCATCTGATTCAGACCCCACAGGGTGCAGTGTTACCTTGCTTGGTGAACTGCATAATTATTTATAGATTTTCTCAACATTAAGCTTACTCCTTATCTAACTTTACACAGGCAGTCTAGTTAGTGACTCTTAAAGAGATATCCTGCTGCATAATATGGTCCCACATGGTAGGTCAGGGCCCAGCTGCCCCTTTTTCCATCCTTTGTTGTTGGTTTGAAAATATCAGGACAATGACTGCATGCCACATCGGTTTTATAATTTCTAATCTAATGTCTCTACAGGGGGCTCTAATTCCATATAACATGTGTAAAACAAAGAGATAAATGTTACTTATTATTGAGAATGGAGGTTCAAGGACCTATTGTGAAGCTTTGTATTTACTGATGGAATTATAAAACTAGGTTTTATCAAAAAAGGCATTTCTTGATGAAGCATTGATGATAAATAACAAGCCTTCAGTAATCTAAAACTTAACATTTAAAGATACTTTCACTTGAAGCATTCTAAAAATATGATTAATAACAGAATGCAAATTATATTTCTTATAAGTATAATATCTATTATTCAATTAAACTGATTCAAAATTAATTGAATGTGGTCTTTAAATTCTTAACAGTAACAATATGTGTATGTTTTAATGGCAATTTTTTTTACTTATATGGTGCATATTATTGACTTAAGACCAATTAGATATTTTTCTCTTGCTTAGAAAAAGAGAAAGAGAAAAAACTTCATAGAAATATACAGGTGAGAACACTTACTTACAACTCAATGTAGAAATAAATAGAAAAAGAGAAGGAGGTGAATATGGTGTCATCTAAGAGAAGGTCTCCTGGAACTGGACAGAATGAGATAATGTCCAGATTAAGTTGTCTGTTTCTTTTGAAGACCATAATGTTATTCTTAAAATAACATTATGAAAATTCCTTATGATAACTACTATGTATAAAAGTCCAAGAGACAGATGCCAGAATGTCAATGTATTAATTTGCAATTAGAACTGGGGCAATCATATGGAGTTGAATACTTTATTGGCTTGATTACCATATTCTTTCTCCATAGTCAAACTACATGGAGAACTAAATCATAATCAGGAAGATGCTATCTGAGAGCAGGATATGAGCAGAAAGAGTTAAATGAATTAAATATGCAATGGCCTAATTCTAAGGTGGCTTCACAAGCTCCTCTCACAAAGTCAGAGGCTTGCCAAAGGTAGCAGAAATTAGTGAAATCGATAATCACCGCCACCCACCTCCACTCAAGGGCTGGCCTTGCCATATGAATTAGAAACAGTTGGTGACTGAAGAGTGAGTCTTTCTCTACCACACAGAGTGTTTAATTGGGTGCAACTAATAAGCACCCCCAGGAATCTCTTTTTGTTTCTGTTTTCACAATTGTCTATCTGATGGACTCAGTGCTTAAATGTGTGTGGGTATGATGTGTGTGCACACTTGTGTGTATAATTGGGTTAGAGTTAAGCCCAACTATATGGCCTATGAGCCAGCATCTCTCTTTCCAGTGACTGAACACCTCTTTTCTGATCCATTACTTGTTGCTTTCACAATTTCCTTCTCCATGAACAAGCTCATTTCTCTTATGTGCAAATTTTTTGAGGGGCATTTCCATGTATCCTCATACTTATTAAGAAATGTTTTTATATACTTTCTTTCACTGAAAAAAAAAATACGTTCTTTCACTGAATAAATGGCCTTGGCATAAGAATTCTGACAACTAGTAAAACAGTTCTATGTTTGCAAGTAATGAAGTATTTCTAGTAGAGCTAAGCACATTTCCATTTGATGGTGCAATGGTTTAGTATAATGAATACTTTTGAGTCATCTGCGATTATAATGATTTATTAAATGGTTTAGAGCAACTGAGCATCACCCATATAAATTCTGTTAATTATTATATGAGCTGACACAAGACATCAGAAAAAGTAAATGTGAGATTTGCTCCCAAGTTTAGGTTCCATATTATCTCTAATTGATCCTTCCTTGTCTTGGTTTGTTTTGGATGCTATAATACTGGCATTATAGCATCACTATGAAAGCAAACAAAAATGTGTTTTCTTACTTCCCATAAAGAAAAATGAAGTTTTAACAAATGAAAACAAACTATCTTTAAAAAAAATTTTTTTTGCAGATGCGCTCCTGGGTTTTGCTTGAAAGCATCCACTGTAGAGTAATGGATACTGTAGAGTAATGCTGTATGAGTGAGGGCTTGGTTATAGGACTTTGAATGACCTCACGATGTTTGCTTTAAAAAGAGTAGTTTTGCTTTATTGATTTTTATCTATTAAAAATCAATTTAGTTTCTAAAAATGGTACTCTAATTTAAAAATTTCTTGAGACATTAGTCAACCCCTTTGCTAATTGATTCCTATGAACAGTATTGGCACTTTAGAAGCTACCTTTTTAAAACCACAATGCTGACTGGCAACAGAATAACTTCTAGCTTTACCCCTTGTAGGGTAGATAGATGCCTGAACTCTGAATTACCAGAACTAGATTAAAATCCTGATAACCCTGTGATTTCAAATAAGTTATTTAATCCTTGGCTATTAGCCTCTGTTGTAGGTAGACTATCCCAAATTTATATGTTGAAGTCTCAAACCCCAGTACCTCAGAATGTGATCTTATGGAGATAACGTCTGTATAGAAGTAATCAAGTTTTAAAATAATATAATCAGGGTGGGCCATAATCCAACATGACAGGTGCCCTTAAAAGAAGGGAGAATGTTAAGACAGACATGTATACAGGGGAAATACCATGTGAACATAAAGATGGTGAACTACAAGTCAAGGAGAGGGTCTGGATTAGATCTACCTCCCACAACCCCAGAAGCAACTTCAGAATTTTGAGACAAGTTTCTGTTGTTTAAGCCATCCCATTTGTGGTACTTTGTTATGACCAAAAGTGATAATAAGGTTGGGAAGATGGCGGCCAAGCCAGTCAGACTATGCAAGTCCCAGTGTGAGTGAGTGAGTGTATGGAAAACTTTGTATATGTGCTGGTGAGTGAGTGGGCATGTGAGTGGCTGACTGAGTGAGGGTTAGGGAGCTAGTGGCCAGGGATCTCCTGGTGCAGTGGCTGGTGCCGCAGCTGCTGGGCTTAGACCCCAGCAATTCCTGGGACACAGAAGCCGAGCACCATTTTTTTTTTTTAATCAACAAAACCTTTCCTGGGAAAAAAATGCTGGGAAAGACTGACTAAGTGGGGGCTCATGAGCAAGTGGCCAGGGCCCTGGTGCAACAGCTGGTGCCGCAGCTTCTCTGCTTTGGTCCCTTGCTTTTCCCAGGTCACAGAAGCTGAGTGTCATTTTTTTTTTTTTAAACAGACAAAAGTTTTTCTGTGATGAAGCGGCAGGAAGAGACTATCACTTCAATTTGTTGTTATTCCAGCTTGTTTTGGGGTGTTTTTGAATGTTGAATGTTCGTCTTTCAATTTTGTTGTTGTTATTGGTTTGTTTTTGCTCTTTTGTTCTTCTGGGTTTTTTATTTCCTTTTTGTATAGTTTAAGGTGTGTGGAAATATATGTGTGAAGGTTCAACCTGAATTCCTTTTTTTTTCTTTTCCTCCGGTCTTTCTGTTTTTCTTCTCTATTCACTTTATGCTAGACGTGTGTGTGTGTTTAGTTTTCTTGTTTTTTTTCGTTGTTGTTTTGTTTTACTTTGTTGTGATTCCAGTTTGTTTTGGGGTATGTGTGTATGTCTGTGTGTGAGTGTGTTCAATTGCTTTTTGCATTGCTTTCTGCTTTGTATTGTCATATAGAGTGGTGGTGGGGAGTGGATCTCAGGGAACACATATGACAATAAGTGAACATTATAATTTGCAAGTAGTTTCTGAATCTTAGCACCTCATCCCCTACTTTATTTGAATTTCAAAAACTACAAGAGACAGCAAAGCTTCCCATCCACCATCCTATTTCAAAATACAACAAATCCAGAGCCCAGATCAGGGAAGAATAGAGGATTGAACAAACATCAAAAGGAAAAGCCTCTCCCACTGACACTGAATAACAGAACTAAAGAGAATAACAAGAGATCTGTCACAAATGAGGAAAACCAGAG
>CAUYQG010095911.1:0-38135 GCA_963574415.1 Tarsius wallacei
GGTGGGAAACTATGGGGGGGGGGCAGGATGATGGGATTAATGGTAACAAATATCTGTCTGGGGATGGGGAGACACTTCTTATCAACAAGGGTGCCTGAACGAGGCATATTTGTATACCTAACCCTTAACTGTACCCCACAATATCATAATTAAAAATATTGGAAAAAAAATTAGCAAAACCTAAAATCCTGGGGGCCATAGGTCTCTGATAAAACTACTTCACTCTGCCATGGTAGAGTAAAAGGAACCATAGACAATAATAAAAGAATTAGTATATGTGCATTCATTATTACAATGAAAGTTTTAAAAATAGGCAGCAAATACATATGATTTAAGACTTTGCAATTTTTAATGACTTGCTTTGTAACCCAGTACAAGTTTAGCTCTCTAATTCTTCGGTGTTCTTCTTTGTGTGATCATAGATGGATATATGGAGACATAAACAGAGCTGAATAATCAAACTTGACAATTGTAATGTTCAATTAGTCTAAATCCTTTATTGATTTGTGAATTTGTTTCTTCTATTATGTAAACAGGTATGTCAAATCTATTCCTGTACTTGTGAATTTGACTAATTTTTCTTGCATTTTTGGCAATTTTTTGCTTTGTATGTTTTGAAGATATGATACTAAGCACAACATCAAATGAATATCAAACTAATAAATTCAATCTTGTATTATTTTCAAGTGCTTGCTTTATCATGTGCAATAATGTTTGCTTTGAAGTCTCTATTTCCCGATATTAATAAAGTTACATCAGGTTTTGTGTGTGTTTTCTTTGTTTTTCTAGTGTATGATTTTCCGTACGATTACCTGCAACATTTCAGTATCATTTTCCATTAGTTGGTTTATTATAAAACTTTCATATTTCATATTATGATTGATGTAGTTGGGTTAAAATGTATTATTTTATTTTGTGCGTTTCATTTCCTCTGTCTGTTCTGTGTGTCTTTTTCCCGCCTTTGCTACCTTCTTTTAGAATGATCTGATCTCTTTTGGCATCCATTCCTAACCCCACTTCCTAGTTTGGAAGTTATAACTCTGTTTCTATTTTATTAGTATTTACTTTAGAAATTACAATATGGATACTTTAATCCAAATCTAAAGTTAATTAACACCTTTATCTTCCTCTTAGACAATATTAGAAAACTTAGAAAATTATTTTCTCGCCTGACTTTGTTACCATGTATAAATTAAATACTTTTTGTTCTTAATAGGGCACACTTATTATTGTTAATATGTCAATGTTTTTTTTAACCATCTATTGACCGTTTTTTAGCTCTTTCTTTGTACTGTCATATGGAAATTTATATCAGGAATCACTTGCTAAAAGAATCAATAATTAAGAGACTAGTAGAGACAATATAATCAGCTTAAAATAAGCAGATATGAAATTTCTGGGCCTTGCTTTCAGATAATCTTTAGGAAATTGAAGAAAGTGCTTCCTTGTTACTTAGGATTTCGTCTATAATTCCACTCCATAAGCCATAGAGTCCTAACCCAAGATCGTCCCACAAATCTCTGAAATTATACTGAAAACATAGGGTCTCTGTGGCCAGCCAAAAAAGTCTCTGCTCTGCTAAGTTGTTGCATTAAGGAGGCATTAAACAGTCACTTCTGACTGTTAAAACTGGCTTAAGCCAGAAGAGATACTATTTCCAGCTGATTTATCCCAGGTGTCCTTCTTAAACAAAAGTAAAGAAATAATCAGCCGGACTCGGTGGCTCAGCCTATAATCCCGCGCCTTGGGAGGCTGAGGTGAGTGGATTGCCTGAGCCCGCGGGTTCGAGACCCGCCTGGGCAGGCGAAACCTCATCTCTACAATAAATCAAAAAATTAGCTGGGCGTGGCAGCGCGTGCCTGTAGTTCCGGCTACTTGGAAGGCTGAGGCTGAAGGATCGCCGGAGCCCAGCTGATTGAGGCTGCAGTGGCTGGGAGCGGCCGCTGCACTCCAGTCTGGATGACAGAGTGAGACTCCAACTCAAAAAAAAAAAAAAAAGAATAAAATAATCAAAATGGAAACAGGAGAAAAATATTTTAACTTGCATTACACATGATTTTAATACAAAAGTTTTACATTTCTATTTTTTTCATATTTGGAATAACACCAGTACAGTCAGTGTCAAAATCTTGAAGACTGAGTGATGTTTAATTACTCAATTACACCATTTATTAAGACTTTAGTAACTGAATATATACATTAAGCATTTACAGTCTCACAGAGATCACTTATTTTTATATTAATTCTGGCCTTTTTTGTTACTATTATAATAATCTCAATTTGAAAAGTAATTTTAACCTTGTAAAGATATGGCAAAAAATTTAAAGGATAGTATTATTTGGACAAGTATAATGCAATTTACTCTAATTATAAGTGATTGCTATTTGAATCAATAATTAAATTCCATATTAAACAATTAATTTCCTAAAAAATTTCTCGAATACAGAAATACCAAACAATTCATGAATACTTGAAGGAAAAGAATGCTAGAAAAGATCAACTAACTATCAATATACAAAAAGATCTCAAAGGTATATTTCCCCAACAAAAATGTATTAGAAAACTGGCTTATAAGAGCAAATATGTAGCATAAAAAAGCTGTAAACCTTCCCAATTAATTGTATAGAACATTCATATAGCAGCTATTTTCTATGCCTGTGATACATTTTTCTTCTTCACAATACCACAATAAAACAATAATTTTTGACAGGTAGTCTTGTCACGCAATCATGGTCAAACAGAGTACTTCAGTAGAATTTTCCTGGTTATATTTCAAAAAGAGATGTCTTTCCTGTTTTGGCAACATGCTATCAATGTGTCTTTTAAATTATTTGTACCTATGCTTCTCATAATAGATGTGGTACAGAGATTACTGACTAATCAATATTTTTCACTATAATAAACATAACACATATAACCAAAGAATACAGATTCATTTACTAACATAAGGTGTAGAAATTCAAATTCACTATTCACTAAGACCTCAGTAATGCTTCATTCGGGAATATAAGATGATAATATTAATGCAACTTGTCACATAGATACAGCAAAAGATTTTTTAAAATTGTAATCAACTTAGTAGTCATCAATAAACATTTGATAAAATGTTAATTTGCAATTCAAAAATTGTCATAATGTTTTCATTATAATAACTAACATTGTGAAATCAACAAGTCTAGGCTCATTTTATATCTAACATCAGATACAAGAAAGGGTGTCCTCATTTATGACTCTTATTTACTATGGTTCTGAAAGGTGGAGATAAATGCTGATTATTTACAAACATATGATAGTCTACTAAAAAATCTTAAGATTGTGTCACAAATATTAGAATGAGTGATGCGATTAAGGTAACTAGATAAATACATGAAAATCAAGATTTTCATCTATAACATAAAAATCAGTTTAAAAATGTAATTGAACATATTACTAAATAACAGCTAAGTATAACATGTTCAAGACTGCAAAATAAGTTTAAATAAAAAGGAGACATGCCATGTTTCTTATAAGAAATATATAATAATAACACATTTGACTTCCAAAATATTTTCTTGCCTATAAATTTTAGCTAAACTACAAGTAAGAAATTTTATTTAAAAATAATTCATTTAGTAACCTAAAAGGATGAGCCTGGCCAAGAAAATAATTGATAATGGAGATTAATAAAGTGGACTTGTACTCTTTGTTACTAAAAGGTAAAAATGCAGTTATCAAGATGATATTATACTTAAGGTGGTGGCTCTCGAGGTAAGGGAATTTTGCCTCCTCCTTCACAGAAGACACTTGGCAATGTCTGAAGATATTTCGTTGTCACAATGAGGGGAAGTGAGATGCTGCTACTTGTTTCTCATGGGCAGAGGCTAGATGCCGCTAAACATCCTACACTACACCTGTAGTAGAATGCCCCCCCCAATAAACAATTATCGGACTTTCAATGTCAATATTTCTCAGTTTGAGAAGCCATATATGAATGTGATAATTATAAAGAAATTACTGTTTTGTTTTTTTTTTTGAGTCAAAATCTCACTCTGCTGCCCAGGCTGGAGTGCAGTGGCATGCTCACGGCCACTGCAACTTCGACCTCCTGGGCTCCGGCGATCCTTCCTCCTCAGCCTTCATAGTAGCTGGAATTATAGGCACACACCACCATGCCCGGCTAATTTTTTGATTTATTGTAGAGACGAGGTCTCACTAAGTTGCTCAGGCTGGTCTCGAGCCCCTGGATTCAGGCAATCCTCTCCCCTCGGCCTCGCAAAGTGCCGGGATTACCAGGCTTGAGCCACAGTGCCTGGCCAGGAATTACTGTTAATAGTTTAGTATTGAAAACTCAGAATCAGTCTATGTGTATCTTGTTTTATATATATATAAAATAATTTAATATATAATAAAGTTAAATATTTTAAATTAGAAATAAAAATTAATTTTCAAATGGTTATAAGATAATTGCTTAATTATTTGCCATCAACAAATACATCCTTACCTCATATTACAAAGCAAATAAAATCTTAATTAGATAAGTGTCAAATTAAAATTGGGAAACAAAGCAGATAAGTATATATTACTTTTATCTTTTTGTAATGTGAAAGATTCTTTCAACATAGAAAAGCGAAAAAAAGTGGAATAATGGAGGAAATTTATAGATAAAATTTATAAATTTATAATATATGCTTTTCTAACTTTGATACATGTTTATATTAAAATATCTTAAATTTTATAAGACAAACTGAAAAGTACTCAGTATAGTAAAAGGAGTTACTGTAGGTGAAATATAGTGATGTCCTGAATCATTATAATGATATTACATTGATAATAATCCCATGCATTTAATTAGCACTTACTGTATGTCAAATGGGGTATTATAGATTTTCCGTTTATATTAGTAAGTCCTCATAGCTATCAATATAGGCAAATATAATTTATTAGATCAGAGAGCTTATTTGGCCTCTCTTGATATTTGTGTGGAATATTACCATTCAAATGACACAACTGACATTTCTCTGCCTCTTTTCTTATTCCCTGAGGTGTTTAAACACTTAACATCTAATGCACTAGATTGGGAACCTGAGAAATAATTAAGAAATAGAATTTGGAAACAAGAGTAACTCAAGAATAATTTTGGTGCTTCCACGGCCTACAAATTTTAGCCTTGATCTTCACTATTCTTGGACCACATGTGTATTTGATGTTTCTAGTTTTCATTAATTCTCTTAAATACTTACCTTAAACCAGTTTTGCCTTGTGTTTCATAGCCAGAGCATTTTCCACCTTGGAATCTGAAACTTTGTCATTCATTGAAGGCCAAAGAATTGGAACATGATTTTGGAATCACATGTTTCTTCTGCCTTTACATTTTCCTGAAATCCTAACCTATCATCACCACATAATTATGCTTGGAAGTGCTGGAAATTCCATGCTATGCTAGGCTCCATAATTGTGTAGTGGTCGCTATTAAGAAATAAAAGCAATGGGATATAATCTTCACTTGGTGGTAGAGAGAAAGGTGAATAAAATCACTGAAAATTCAAATGCCACAAAGTATTTTCAAAATGCTCGATTTTTCTAAAATGGTCTAGGCTTGGGATTTAAGTTGGCATGGAGAGATTTCATGTAAACGGAAGAGTAGATGGGAACATTTAAGGATTCTTTGGATGAATGAAGGGCTGTGGTTCCAAAAACAGATTTAACTCTAAGAACAACAGAGGACAAACTGGGGAAGTACTAACAATGAAGGCATAAAAGATGTTTGAGTATTCAGAGGCTAAACTTTGACCTATGTGAAAGAGAAAAAGGGACTACAACTCAAACGACATACATAGGCCTACCTACTTTCAAGAATCAAGCTCAGAGGAGATTCCAGGTGTAGGAAAAGTCTTCAGAGGAGTCCCAAGAGTCTCAGTGGTAGAAAAAGGGGAGGAACTTAGATATTCCTCAGAAGGAGCCATAATCCAGAAAACTGTCAGAAAGTTCTCTTTAAAACCTTTAGATAGAACCTATTAATAAGTTCTCCTCTACTGTGAGTAGTAACTATTGATAAGTTCTCTCAAAACTACAGGAGATAATTTGTAAACAGGCGATCACCCAAGGGGACACGGAGCTGCACCACCCAGACCATCTTCAAGGAAGGACTTGTTGCCCAGTTGTTGGGATGACTACCAGACAGCCTTTAGTTGCCAACTTCCCTGGATTGTCTCAGTTGCAGACAGCAGCCTGAGCCAAGGCCACACCTTCTAGGGTGACCTACGTGAAATGACTGATAGAGGTTGGGGCATAAACACCAGACCATTGCTGTCCAAAATAAGGTAGCTCTTGTTATGATAAGGCAGCAGCCTTTTTGCTTTTTGACTTTTCCTTCTGTCCACTGCTGCTCACATTTCTTCTTTTCATGGATGCTGATCTCAAGGGCATTCTTTAGTAATCATGTTGCACACTAAACTCCATCCCAGAGTCTACATCCTGGAAAACCCAATCTGTGACACATCTCTGGAACAGTGGAACAGAGATACGAGAGGATTGCATAAAGTATGGGCAAATGTGAGGATTCAGAGTGGAAGACTGGTAAAATTTGTATTGCATCAGTCAGGGTTTTCAAGAGGAATGGAACAAATAGGATGGATTTCCATCATTGAATTGATAGTAGATAGATTATAGATAGATAGATAATAGATAGATACAGATATGGATATAAAAATAAATTTATTATAAGGAATTTGCTCACACAATTATGGAGACTGAGAAGTCCCACAATCATCTGTCATCTGCAAGCTGAAGACCCAGGAAGGCCAATGGTGTACATCAATTTGAGTCCAAAGACTTCAGAACCAGGAGAATCAATAATGTAAATTGCAATCTGAGGGCAGGAAAAGATAAGATGAGATGAGATGAGCTGTGCTGTTTCAAGCAGTGAGGCAAGAAGTGGGGGGGTGGGGGGGGACAGATTTCTTCTTCCTCTGCCTTTTTGCTCTATGTAGTCCCTCCTCAATGAATTGGTTGATGCCCACCCACATTGGGGAGGGCAGTCTGCTTTACTGGGTTCTAGAAACATCTTCACAGACTCAACCAGAAATAAGTTTAATCTGGGTACCCCATAGCATTGTCAAATCGATGCATAAAATCAACCGTCACAAGTATAATATACCAAATATGATTCAGCATTCTAAGAGTATAGATTTCTGAGGGAAGGCACCACAGCAATTGCATATTTTGAAGGGGATCTGGGCAGAAGAGTACAAGATAAGAATCTGGGCTTGTATTCGATATTGTTCTGGTAAAAGAATACCTCCTGGGTGAGACACTCCAATCAATGAGGTGCACATGTGAAAGATTTGTGCAACTGTTGCGTTCTGAGGAAGTAGGGGATAGCAGAGAAACACTGAACGCTAACTAGACATATAACAGGTACTATGGATGCATCTTCTCTGTTTTTGGCCCACCTGAGCTCATCAGCAACTAACAACAGTACTTTGCATGTTCACAGCTGTCTATCTTCAGCCCTGCCTATCTCTCTTCTCTGTCCATTGATCTTTGTCTGAAGCGTCTCCAGAGCCTTGAAAGTCTGGAATGGGGTAGTTAATATACCCAGGGCATCCTTTTACATGGGGGGTGGAAGTCCAAGTATAAATGTCCCAGCCTCTCTTCTATCCAGTGGGATGACTCTAAAGTGTGATCTATGCTGGATCTAGGACTCATGGATTGCGCTCCAGGTACCCACAGCAGTAACCTGCTTACGAATCCCTTCTTTGCCAGATTTTTTTTTCCCCTATATCACTTTCCCCAGTTTCTCATTTGTGCTTCCTGGAATCACCTCCCCCAAAAATCTGCCTGCAATAAGTCTTTGTCTCTGGATCTCTTTTCAGAGAAACACACTAAGACTGGCCATATTTCATTTATGTAAGAAAGGATACGACAGATTCAGATTCATACTAGAGCAGAGGAATAAGTGTTCAGCAGGCCTCATGGCTGCCCAGAAAGCTTAGCAGCAACTCCAGCTCAGAAATATGCCAAGGGTGACTAGGGGAAGCAGTTGGCTCCGCCTTAACTCTTTTCTTAGAAACATACAGTGGAAGTAATCACTGTGTCCAAAGAGCAAGAACAAACAACAAAATGTCTAGAAGTTTCCCTCCCCCCATGCAAGCTTGCAGGATAAAAAACCAGGGTTGAATGGTAGCAATGAAATAATAAAGCTGTAGGCTGGGCCCAATGGCTCAAGCCTGTAATCCTAGCACTTTGGGAGGCTGAGGCAAGAGGATTGCCTGAGCTCAGGGGTTCAAGACCAGCCTGGGCAAGTTGGTGAGACCTCGTCTCTACAATAAATCAAAAAATTAGCCAAGCATGGTAACATGTGCCTATAGTTACAACTATTTGGAAGGCTGAGGCGAAAAAATCACCCGAGTCCAGCAGATTGAGGCTGCGGTGGCCGTGAGTGTGCCACTGCACTCCAGCTTGGGCAACTGAGTGAGACTCCAACTCAAAACAACAACAAAAAGAAATAATAAAGTTCTAAATACTTGAGAGTGTATGTAAAAACAAAAGAGGGAGACTAGGGTTATCACCATAAGAATATTCTATACTCTACAAATAGACAGCAATCTTTAAATATATGGGAGGGAAAATGCGTTACACAGATAAATTTTTTCTTTCATATGTGATAAAACATATTGCCATAATAAATCATTTGATGGGAGCGCCCTGCAGTTGCATTTATTGAACCTGGAAGCTCATGGAAACTGTGAGGCAAAACCCAGATGCAGCCATCAAGGGAATCCAACTGTGCCCAGGAAACCCAACTCTATAAAGAACTGCTTGGGATACCAATGAGCAGAATAAAAGAACAGAATCTATTTTAATTTCATTGGACTTGAGTTTGGGAATTGTTAACTCACAAGAACAAGAATATTTTATTTCAGTCTTTAGGACTTTAATTTCCTTTAACTTCTTTAAGGTTGTAGAGGGATTAACTTTGTTAGTCGATTTCTCTCTGGAAACATCATAAGGGATTATGTTAAAGTTGGAGAATCTTTTTTTTTTTTTTTAGAAAAAAAAACAACAAAATAATGTTTATTAGTAAGAAGAAGAGAGGAAAGAAAAGGCAGGCAGAAATTTCTTACCAGAAAGGCCTGGCATAGACAAGTTCTCTCTCTCTTTCTCTCTCATTCTTTTTCTCTAAAAAGAAAGACTGCTTTTGTTCTTAACTAGGAAAGTAGATATATTTTCACAATTGATATGCTAAGAGAGGGGGACACAGGTAACTACCACTCCTGAGAGAATGACATCCCTTCTCTAATGATGGGAGGAATGGGAAGAGGGATTGTCTTTTCCAGGCCACATTGTCTTTTGCAGGAGATATGCCAGACTTTTCCAATTCTCGAGTTCATGAGATAAAAGATGTCTTAAGATCATTTCTACGGCTTTGGTTAGTTAAGGGTTGCTACTCAGTCTTCCACCTTTGACAGGGAACTTGAAAGATTTTCAGTGATTATTATGCTAAACCATGGATTGAAAGGTTGAGCTGTCCTATTTTCACATCTGATACGATTTTCTTTTGATTTGCTGAGGGGGTGGGGTAGGCTAACAGTTTGGCCTACCATAAAAAATGTAATAAAAAATGTCTAACCACTTCCTAAAACCTCCCTACAGGAAAGTTAGGGAATCTTATACTGGCATTTTATTATTGAAACATTCGTGAATTTTATTGTTGCAGCATCTTAATGTAATTTGACTTCCTTACATCACCTCTTGGAGTCTATGTTAGCTATCATGACTAGAAATAATGGGAACGCAACTTTAGAACCGCAAGTTCTAAATACCAATTCTAATACCAATTCCTTAATCCTGAATGAAGGACAGAGGTTACATTACAGAGGTGAAAACACACACACACACACACACACACACACACACACACACACGAAAACCTCTTTGGTTATGAAACACAACAGAAAACAGCTAGCTGGGATTTTAAGATGGCACTTTCAAAAAAACTATGGAAAACCAGAAACATTTGTGAGCATCGCCTTCCATCAAGTGTAGATTTGGCACAGCCAAGCTGACGCAAGTTGGGTTCTGTAGAGCATACACACTCTTCCAGGACTGTGGTGTCACAAGAGTCCAGGGCAGCTATTTATAAATAAGTCCATACAATCGGAAAATGTGGACTAATAAGTTTCATCAGTTCAGTACTTCACATCTCTGAAGAGTTGAGTGAGTAAAAGAGCAAGAGGTCAGCAAGAATCCCTTTTGGGAAGTCCACGGAATGGAAACATGAGAGAGGGAACAATGTATTTCCATGTAACATCCTTAGGCTTTTTATTTGCCAAATCTGCCAGGCTTCAACCATTAGATCAGTGGCCAGTCAGGAACAGGATAATACCCTTGAGAGGAGGAGCCCAGCATTCTGTCAGGGCAAGCAGCCTTTACCTTTAAAAGCCAAATACTCCAAAAGAAAACACTACATTTTTGGATTTCCTTTCATGCCCATTAGTCCTCCCAGGAAGCCATGAAATGGGACAGAATGCTGAAACTAAATGAACGCAAAAGATAGTTTCAAGGTGACAAATAATTGCCCCAACTCTGAAAGACATGCTGCAGAATTCTAAGGGAATAGTTCTCTAATGGAAGGCACAAAGTATCACTGGAGTGCTTTATTTTATACTGACTTTTCTATTTTATAACTGTTTTAAAAACTCTGTGGATATGTCAGAAATTTTGTAAAATAAAAGTGTTTTGATTACATTTATCTGTCCAGCTCACAGGGCTGAAATTTATACCAACATTGATGCATCAGTAGTATAGTTTTCTTTCTATCATCAAATAGAATAGATGTGGAATAAAAACAAAACACAGTTGTCAATGTCATTGGTAGGAGTGGCACACACTGGGAGGCAGAGGCCTGTGCTGCAGCTCACAGGAGGAGCTCAAAGAGGTTAAGCCAGGGGCACCCAGACCAAATGATCTTCCTACAAAAAGACCCAACAGGTCACTGTTAGGCCGATGTGCTGAGCTGGTGCTAAGGGTATGCAAAGAATTACACAGAAGGTAGATTGGGACAAATAAGAGGCTGGGGTTTTATAAAGTTTTGTTGTTTTTCAGGAGATTGGGAAAGGGCATTCCTGTGGAAGCTGAAGGTGGGAAGCAGTTGTTGTTGCCATGGTGATGGTCTGTTTTCTTATATCTCTGCTGACTGGATAGATGGGGAATGACCAGTCAGGGATGGTCAATCACAAAGACAATAAGGGCTGGGCCTATAGCTGGACACAAGTTATTGGGACACAGATGAGGAATTAATCTTAACGTTCATGAACAAGTAGAATGAAGCCCATCCAGGGGCCAGAAAACTGGTTGTTCTTTTAGTTAATGATTATTGTTGTGTATGTATTATTGATATGGCCAAACTTACTCAGGATGACCAGACAAACTCCATGTTGGGCTCTGCCCTTTTATTCCCTCTTCTGGTTGTTTTAAAAACTTCTTATTTAATATTGGAGAATGTGGACAGTGGTCAGTTTTCTATGGTACTTCCTGCTGAATCGGGGCATAGAGATGTCCCTACCTGCCTGAAATAGGAGGAGGGGACAAGGGGACAGGAGCCAATGGAGTTGTTAGCATCTGCACACAAAGCTCCAAGTAAAAGTGCATACTATTAGAATTAATAATACTATAATAAAGGCCATTATAGCCATTGTTGTGACATATTAAGACGTTACTGTCTGGTAAAATGTATTTATAAATAGTTACCCCAGTGAGCTCGGCATCCACATAGGAATACAAGCAGCTCCCACTGTTGTAACAATGATCTCCTTAGTTCATATTTGGATGTTCCTGCAGTTTGTCTCTGGGTCTTTCTGAGTTCTTGGTGGAATTGTACTTGAAGTCCTGGGTGTAAGAGGCTTTCCAAGAGTCCGGCTCCTCTCCAAGGCAGTCAGTATGGTAATTATGATGCACTGTAAAGCTGGGATGTTAAAGCTTGCTTTGGGTTATGTTTTGTTTTCTCAGAATAGATAAAAGCATTGAGGTCTTAGAATCGTTTAAGATCTTGGGTTGTTGAGTATGAGAATTTATGGGCAGTTATGAGGGGTACCAGGAAGGGGAAGAACCAGGAAAGTTAATATTATTTTTTTGTTCATTTGTTTTACATATACAGAGGATACCATAAATGTCGGAAAGCAGAGGAAAAATAAGTCTGAGCAGAATAAAAAATATTAGTAAATATGAAGATAATGAGAGCAGACAAGGAAATACAGCTATTTTGAGAAAGTTGAAGAAAAATTTGAAAATGTTAGCGTGGAGACATGTAGGACTTGAGAATATAGTTTAAATTATGGAATATAATAATGAACAAGAGAATTAAAAACAAGTGTACTTTATTTTTGAAACATAAGTCTTTTGCTCCAGTCATCCATTTTTATTAAAAGCACATTATAGTAGGACCAATTTATTTGTAGAATAAGTTTTAAACTTGTTTGAATGAAGTACTGCAAGAATGATTATTTGCCATTTAGGCTCTTTGAGGATTTTTTTATTGAGGAATTTTAGATCAGATTTTCTAGGAGCCTTTGAATTAGCCAAAGATTTGCTGTATACACCTGTATGACCAGGCCAGCCTTTCCAAGGGCTTTTCTTTATTGGCTCTTTTAAATCTTAATTTCTTAAAGGAGTTTGCTCAGTGTTAAAGGTCTTGAAAGCATGATGTTATAACACAGGATTATAGGCCATTATAGAAGTTACTCATTTATAGAAGTGATAAAGATTTTGAGAGGTAAAAACCTCACTCTTTGATAGAGCAACTAAACAAAACAAAACAAAATCCAACAAAGACAGCAGGAGGCTAACTGAATGTGTCTCTTCCTCTTCCCACTCCACTCATCCATTGTATATGGAAAAAATGTTTTTTGGAGGTTTGGAAGAGCCAGGACTTGGGCTTGGGTAAGAGTCATTTTAAGGATGTTAAAGGCAGTACGTATTGGAGATTGTCAATTAAGGGGCTTATGTTCTGGTCCCTGAGTAGCCTTGTAGAGAGAGAGGTTTTAGCAATGAAGCTGTAGCTTGGGATTTTAGATTCTAAAATATCCAGTAAGGCCTCAAAAGGCAGAGAGTTCCTTTTCTTTTATTTTCCTTTTCTTTCTTTCATTTTTAAAACCTTTTTATAGATAACTTTTTTACATTTACAGTTTGAATTGACCTTTCAGTAACTTTTGATTAAGACATGACTATATAATTCCAACATGAATGGAGAGGACCAATCAGCTGGCACTTGTGTTAATTAAGAAATTAATTTCAGTCCCAGTACTCTAATATTCACCTGGGGGCTTCTGGGCTGATGTTAAGCGAGTGCTGGGCATTTCAGCAGATTTCCAGGCCTCTTCAGTGGGAACCATTTCCTGAGCCAAGTGTTTCCCCTTCCCTCCAGAAAAGGTAACACAAGGTCAGAACTCTTTGGGGCAACTACACTTCAAGTAGTTCCCACTGATTGCACCCGTAGTGGTAGACACCATTCCCTCAGCAAGTTTGTTTTTACCAGGTTTCTGTCGGGCAGCTAGAGTTCTATCACTAAAGGTGACTGCCTGTTTTTGGCCCTCTGGTCCTGTTGCCCTCCATGTTGGCACCTTTTTGCTTCATTAATGTCTCGACTATTAAAAACAAAACAATCCAAAACACAGAAACCTTTAAGAGTCTTCTGTAAGAATCAACATTTTTAAGATGTTCATCCTAACCAAGGCAATCTTCAGATTTATCTCAATACCCATTATATTACCAGCAGCATTCTTCTAGATCTGGAAACGACAATACAAGAATTCATATGGAAACATAAATGACCATGAATAGCCAAAACAATCTTTAGCAAACAAACAAACAAACAAAAAACAAAGTGGGAGGTATCACACTTCCAGATTTTAAACTTTATTATAAAGCTACAATAATCAAAACAGCCTGGTATTAGTATAAGAACAGGTATATAGACCAGTGGAATAGATTGAGATTCCAGAAGCAAAACCTCAATTTCTCAACCAACTGATCTTTGACCAAGCCTCCACCACCAACCACTGGGGAGACGAATACCTATTTAGTAAATGGTGCTCAGAAAACTGGCTGACCACATGTAGAAGATTGAAACAGGACCCCTACCAATCCCCATACACAAAAATCAACACTAAATGGATCAGAGACCTAAATGTAAAATCTCAAACTACAAGAACCTTAGAAAATGCAGGAGATACTCTTATGGAAATTGGAACCGGCAACCAACTCTTGATCAAAACCCACACCATAAGAGATAAGATATAGACAAGTGGGACCTCATCAAACTGACAAGTTTCTGCAAACCCAACAAAACCATCAAGAGAGCAGGGAGACAGCCCACAGACTGGGAAAAAATATTTGCCAACTCCATGTCTGTCAAAGGCCTAACATCTAGGATTTATAAGGAACTCAAAGGTGCTGAAAAGACAAAAACAAACAGCCCCATTACAAAGTGGGCAAAAGATATGAATAGACACTTCTCAAAAAAAGATACGAGCAGCCAACAGATACATGGAAAACTGCTAAGCCTCACTAGTCATCAAGGAGATGCAAATTAAAACTACACTGAGATACCACCTAACTCCAATCAGAATGGCCACCATCAATAACTCAAAAAATAACAGATGCTGGAGAGGATGTGGCAAAAGGGAACATGTCTACACCATTGGTGGGAGTGTAAACTAGTACAGTCTCTGTGGAAATCACTGTGGCGATTCCTAAAAGTTTTAAAAATCGACCTTCCATATAACTCCGAAATCCCCCTACTGGGAATATACCGGGAAGAACTCAAATCACTCTATAAAAAAGATACCTGCACACGTATGTTTATCGCAGCACTGTTCACAATAGCCAGAACATGGAACCAACCAGGCGGCCCATCAAAAGAAGACTGAATAAAAAAAATGTGGTACACATACACAATGGAATATTATGCAGCCATAAAGAAGAACAAAATCATGAACTTCGTTGCAACCCGGATGAAATTAGAGTCTATAACACTGAGTGATCTTTCACAAAAACAAAGAACTGAGTATCACATGTTCTCACTCATAAGCGGACCTTGAACAACTACTGCAATACTATGAGAAAAGGATTGACAGTAGCAGCAAACTGCAGAGGGGAACGGTGGCAGGGAGTTGGGATTGACAGTAGTGGAAATCTGCCTGGGGAAGGGGGGGCACACCTCATCAACAAGGTTACTTGCACAGTGAATATTTGTATACCTAACCTTGAAATGTACCCCACAATTTTAAAATAAAAAAAAATTTAAAAGCTAAAAAAAAGAAAACACATTTACCACATAAAGTCTCAGCTTCTCAGAGAGAAGCATGAAGTAACTAAATCATCCTTAGTTCTGATGCAGCTGTCACATGTTCAGAAACTGACCACTGTACCCCTGGGTGTTCCGGTGAGCATTATTCATGAGCAAGGAGCATAACTTCAATAGGCAACAGTACATCTGTTGCTTGGAATCGGTGAAAAGAAACATCTCTTCTTCTGAAGCACAATCAGTAGAGACTCACCACACTCCCCTTAGTGCCCTGGCCTTCTCGGTCTTCACCCCCTGTTCTCAGGGGTATGTTTACAGCATTCTATCACTACTGAAGTGAACTGTGCATGAAGTCAGATTGCAGCTCACTTCTACTGCAAACACAGGCATGGATTTAATTCTTTCTCAAAATGCAGGGAATGAATACCGAGCTCATTCATGGATAAGAGAGATGACAGAAATACAACTGCTAAAACTTTAAAAAGAAAATCAAAACCACTTTTGAGATGAAACGGATTTCAATAAATGGAAGAAAAATTGTACAATGACAGAAAAATTCTGACCTTTTAATATGATGCCAGTTTTGGGGGGATTGATGTGATTATAAAATCTCGTCATATTAGATCAAGAGTGGACCTAAATAAACCACTTTAGAAACTTGAAAGAAGAAATGTGTTTATATATATATACACACACACACATACATACATAAAAGTGTATAACTTATAGGAGAGAGTTTGATGAATTTCCTCAAATTGAACACAACTGTGTCCCAACATTGGGATTAAGAAGCAGAATGTTCCTAATACCATTGTGCCTCATTCTAGGGACTGTGGCCCGCAAGGGAAAACACACTCTGACTTTTAACTTCATAGATTAGTTTTGCCTGTTTTCATATACAATATAAGTGGAATTACACAGAATATATTCCTTTGTTTCTGGCCTGGTTCATCCAATGACAGGACTGTGAGATTTAGTTCATATTGTTGCATATAGTTCATTCATTCTCACTGAGGTAGAGCGGGGTTTTCTAGGTAGGTGGGGATTTTCTAGATTTGTTTTTGTTAACTATTGAACGAAGAGTAGAAATGGATTTTTAGCTTAAATTTGCTGTTTATGAACATACTCTGAGTTATTTCAATACCTTTAACAATTGTGTAGTCTTTCTTATGCCCAGCAATTGGTGAGTTTTGGTAAATGTTTGAGACACACGAGAAAGGAATGTCAGTACCAGTGGTGCTTGGTGCCTGATTTGTATTCCCTGTGTGAATCACAATATCAGTGTTTTTCCACTGTACAACTGAAATTGTCTATATTTTTGCTTAACTTTTTAAATGCTGGTTCTACCAAATGTTAAGAGGGGTATGTTGAAGTTTACTACTATGATTGTAGATTATATAAATATACAACCTTTATATACTTTACTACGTGGACATTTGAGTACTTTTGGTTTTTGACAGTAACTAATATATCAATAATTACATTTAGTACAAATACTAAAGTAAAAGACTTAACATATGTCATGCAAAATATTAAAATTGTCCCAGCAGATAAAGAAGCAAAATGCAACTATATGCTGCTTATAAGGAAGCTAGTGTAGCTATATTAATACAAAATACCAAATGACGACAAGAGATACTGCTACAGAAACAAAGGAACATATCATGATTACAAGGGAATACATATATTCTTTATCATTTGTATGTGTACAAAACAGCAATAAAATTCTGAGTACCTAGTGATATACATTCAAAATATATAAGGGGAGACCCCAGAAAACACAGAATTTATAAAAATTTTGTATTTATTCTTACATGTTTAAACTTCAGTCACCTTCAAAGTACTCTCCATTTGATACAATACACCTACCAAGGTGCTTTTTCCCCTGCTCAAAATAGTTTTTAAACTAGCCCATTTTGATGCTTTTTAAGTGCTTCTACTGTTTTTTGTTTCACCCCTACCACATTGGCAAAATGTTCCCCTTTGAGGACTTTTTCCATCCAGGAAAAAAAAAAAGTCACTCGAGGAGAGATTGAGTGAATAGGGAGGGTGGGGCATGGACATCATGCCAATTTTGGCCAAAGGCTGCTGAATACTCAACATGATAGATGCATTGTCGTGAAGGAAGAACCAGCCACTTACTTGCCACAACTCAGGACACTTCTTCCACAAATTATGATGCAACCTTCTCAAAACTTACAGTTAAAAACTTTGATTGACTGTTTAATCTGGAGGAACAAATTCTGAATATACTACAAGGGGCCTGCCATCCAAAAGATAATTTCGTTTTTTTGTGTATGACCCCCTCGTTAAAGCCAAAATTAACAGAATATTAAAAGCTAGGCAAATCTACAATCACAGTAGTAAACTTCAACATACCCCTCTTAACATTTGGTAGAACCAGCATCTAAAAAATTAAGTAAAAATATAGACTATCTCAATCAGTGAAAAAAACACTGTTACTGTGATTCACACAGGGAACACAAATCAGGTACCAAGCACCACTGGTACTGACATCCCTTTCTAGTGTGTCTCAAACATTTACCAAAACTCACCAATTGCTGGGCATAAGAAAGACTACACAATTGTTAAAGGTATTGAAATAACTCAGAGTATGTTCGTAAACAGCAAATTTAAGCTAAAAATCCATTTTTACTCCTCTTTCAATGTTAACAAAAACAAATCTAGAAAATGCCCACCTACCTAGAAACTGAACATTACATTTCTAAGCTATCCACAGTCAAAAAATTAAAGAAGCTACTTTTGTCTTGTGCTTCATATAGGGCTACACCTAAAATTAGAACTCACATGCAGCTTTTCATTTTCTGCTGTATGAGATGGAAAATGACACCCAAATCGTTCTACTAGTTACCAAAAAGAATTGAGAAAAAAATACAATGAATAATCAACCTCTGCTAGATAGAAAACTGAGCATCCATTTTTGCCAAGTATTGTCATGTCAAACCGTTTACGTAGAGGATTATCTCATGTAAAGCATATGAACATTCCGTCTGGTAGGCATCTCTATCCCCATCTTAGGAGGAAAACAGATCCACAGAGGAAAAATAAAGTTTCCAGGGTCACCCGCCAAGGCCAAGGGGATGATACAGATCATATCAGAGCCTATCCTCCCTGAAGGCCATGCCCACAGGAGTACAGAATGCTGGTTCATTCAAACTCCTGTGCTCACAGATAAGGAATCTGAAGCACAGAGATGTCCAGGGAAACCCATCCTTATGAAGTGGCGCAGTAGGAACTTGAATTGGGGTCCCCACAGGCTCCAATTTTGAGGTATTTGTGTAAATTACTACAGTAACACACCAGTGTACAGCTACCAAGGGAACAGCATGACCACAAGAAAACCTCTTTCTACAGAACTGTTTCAAATAAAAAATAAAATACCGTACTTGGATATATAACATTTCCAAGTATTACTGCAACTAAAATTTATACTATCTCAACCAAATCACACTACTTTTAGCTTCAGTGTTGTTCTGTTGGGACTTTTAGATGTCTGATAGATATGGAACAGTCAAATCAGGACTGGAGTGATTATTCTTTGAGCAGGATGAAATACATGAAGCACTATGACTTTTATTAAATGAACTGCATACTGTGCTTCGCAGAATTTTAGGTTGCAAAATTCTGAACACACTGATATTACAGACACCAGAGAATGCAGCTAAGAGTGTCATTAGGTTTTTTGCCACCATGTGACATCTTACACACCTCCCATCAAAGCTCAGCTGCGTTGCCTGTAACCACCACCCAACAACGTCATGGCAGCAGCAACACTTCAACTCAAAAATCATACTAAAACATATCACCAAGGACTTAGAAATGCAAGGCTAAAAAAGAAGTCAGTCTGAAAAACTTTACCTTTTCAAAATTTTCTCCTAATGAGCTAAGTTTAATCAAAGATTTTTTTCCTAAAGAGCAATACTGCCATGCCTTCGGAAGAAGAAGCCGTCAGCATCCCCTCAGTGTCACAGGTATTTCTTTCGTGAAAATACTTAGAACGCTACTGTGACTTACAGAGAAAAGTATTTCTAACAGAATCACACAAATATAAAAAGAAAACAAGAACGGTACACTCATTACAAACAAACACAAGGAAACGATGACTTTTATATAAGTAACGAGATCTCACAACATATTGCCAAGTCACAGCATAGCTAGAACAGGGAGAGTAGCAAGGCAGCCTATCCGCACTGTGCAGAATGACAAAATGCAGATGTTTCTGTGGCTTGCATTTAGACTGCCTCCTCTTTTTCAGCATCAGTTTCTTTGGAAAGTTAAGGATACTTTATTTTGGGAAAACAACCCCTTTTTAATGTCTAATTGGTATGAGGGAAGGGAGAGACAGATGTGTCAATCTTGCACCTGGAAGGGAGACAGAGCTCCACCCCCATGAGGAGGAGACTTTGCAGACACCTACCATCCATGTAGCTGGTGTTGCTTGGCCATTTCTAGAAGAGCCTCCTCTTGTGGACAGTATTCCTGGTATCGATATTGTTATATATTCAGATATATGAAGAACCCATAGGTAGTGATGGACAGAGATATCTCAACTTACTTTATCTATTTTTGTGAACTAAAGCTGATGAACTGTTTAGTTCAAAACGCTTTCAGTGACAACCCTACCAAATGGAAAAAGCAGAGACCACTTGTTTTCCAAAAATAGCTCCGGACACAGCAAAGAGATGACTAAGTCAAACATGCTACCACTACTTAAATAAGTCAGGCATATGAACATAAATTGAAAACCTGAACAAACAGTAATAACCTCATACCTATATACTGCCAAAAGTATTAAGAATATTATTCTAGCCTAAATCACTCATCAAATTCTATTTCTTTTAGTGCAGCTATTATATAAGAAAGTATTGATTAAATATTTGGGAAATGGAATCTTGCATTTCTGGTGGGATTTCCCATGACTTTCAGACAGATGAGCACACTCACCTCATCACCACCACTGCCAACTACCCCTCAGTACTGCACAGTACAGGCAGGAAATGCTCTGCGCTAACAGCTTCCTAGCCATTAGCTTTGTTAATTCTCACAGTGACCCAGTTAAGCAGGACTATCACACAGATTTACACAGGGGGAAGTCTGAGGCTTGGTGAGGTCAACCTGCCTGAGGTCACACGGCCAATATGGGGAGAAAGAGTTTAAAAGTAGCTCTAACTGGTCCCAAGCCATCTGTTTAAAACACACTCAGCATCAGGTGGCCTTATTCAAATACAGTAATGCTTGGGCTAAATCTTAGAACACTTCTCCAAATCCTACTTTCGAGTAAGACTTCCTCAAATCGGTTCCCACACCCATAACCCACCATTTTGTTGTCCTGCACAATAAGAACTCAATATGAAAAGAATCCTTGTTAAGTAAACCACCTGTTGGGCTAGAGAAGCAGCTCTTCTGTGCCTTGCAGCTGTTGCTCCAGCTCCGAGACCCTCTGAAGCACCTGACTTGCAATCACTGCTCTCACTAGCATTTCCCTAAAACCACCTTGGCAGTCACTGCTCTCACTAGCATTTCCCTAAAACCCGGTGACAGGTACCCCCTGATTTCTGGGAAATAAGCGGCACTATGTTACCACCCAAGTTACCTGCCTTGCTCTCATCAGTCACAGGTCATGTCCTTTCCAGATATACAACAGAAAATGAGGGTCCAAAGGGACAGCGGCAAAATGTTTTAAATCACAGTTTTTGGGGAAAAAAGTAAAAATTTTATCAATTAGTCAAAATATAAAAATCAACTAACTACTTCCATTTCAGTGCAATTATGTTTTAATAATCTATTATTAACTATTATTTGTTGCCCTAGGATGATGACTTTATCAGATTTGCTTTTTTGATAAAATATAGTTGAAAAGTCTTTTTTTCGTAGTTGAGTGGGACAAGACCGGAATGTTCTATTTTTTTAGTAGGTCTCGAAGCAGATACTATCACATACTCTACTCCGTTAAAATAAATTATGGTAATGTACAAATAGCATTATAATCACTGTGACCAATTAAATGAAATCCTGTTAAAAATAAGTATTATAATAGTTTTAGTCCCTTACCAGCATGCAAGTAAGCAAGGTCAGGGTTTTCGATATCAGGATGTTGTTCTTTCAAGTGGTTTCGAAATTCCACAGGGACATTTGTCCCATAGTCACATTTGGGACAGTTGTACATCTTGACTCCTTCATGTTTGCCAGTATGTAAAATGTGCTTGCGGATATTTTCAGCGCAGTTTGACCTACCAAATAAAAAAGAAAAGTGAATCTAATTAAGGTAAAATCAAAAACATTGTACCACAAATAATGATATTAACTAACACTTACATTAAGTCTTTCTACATGTTGGATACTATTCTAAGTGCTGTATTCATATAATAATTAACTTATGCAATACATTAATCTTAAGAGGCTGGTCGTTTTTACAACCCTGGTGTTGATTTCTAAGTTGGTCTTTTAGCTTAGTAATTCATTTCTATGTAGAACCGGAAATGCAAAATCCCAAATTCTATTATTTTAATATCAAATTATCCTGGTACCACTTGAGGGCAGTGAAGGTGCTTGCTTATTCCGCAAGAACACACCTATCACCACCGAGGGTGGCAAGAGAGGAAAGTGCTGTTACCGCCACTGATTTTAGAGCCTTTATGAAACAAAACTGCTTTGGCTTTCAAGTTCCATCAAACGAGGTGCTTCTACACAGGCTCTAAAATAGTTTGCAGACAGGAATATTGCTAAAAACAGTCTCGACCCCAGCTCCAATATTCAGGCAGTGTGTTAGTGCCAGTGAGGTTGTGAAAAGTGAAGGACTGCAAAGTACAACCAGAGGTCCATATATTATGTGTCAAATTGCACTGAAAACAGGAGCGGGCTCCTTTCCCATTGTTTTCCTGCAAAATTAGAAACGCAAAGTCTGAAATAATCGGAAAACTGGGGATGGGCTGCTGATTTCTGAGGCAAACTGCTCAGCTTGCTTCTTCGACCCTGCCAGCACCGGTGCACCAAGACTGCACACCTAGGCCCTTTCTGAATACACATATACAGCTGTTTTGCTTTTGTCTTTGTCATTTTTAGAACAGTCGTAAAAAGAGCCCTACACAAAGCACGTGGTGAGGGGTTATCTGGAAAGAAACAAACAAACAAAAAAATCAGGCAGGCCACAGATTTTCTGCAGACCAAAATTAAATGCCAGAAGAAAATAGAGCAATATGTTCATCAACATTTTCCCGAAGGAATTGCTGAAGAACAAGATCCTGCAACATGTTCTCTGAAGAAAGATTTCCGTGACCAAGTAAGGTTGGGAAATGGCAGTGAGCAAACATATCTCACAATGTACTTCAGAATATTAAAGGCTCTAAGAAGAAACTCTGTATGGGTCTACATTGCCTGAAAGCTTCTAATTGGAATCACTTTTGTGTATAACATTCAAGTACATTATAATGCTCATTTTTCAAGGAATACGTCCTGGGAAATACTGGTCAAGAAAGTGAAAATAGCTATAACCAATGATTTTATACTTGCTGTGTTATCACTCACATGCAAAGGCTCAGAAATTAGAAATTCAAAGGGCTCAGTAATATGCTATCTATTCACATACAACAAGAGGCGTAAGGAGAAGGATCGTCTGAACAAGGCAGAGTTAATGAAAGTGGCACTAGTGGCTCCACAGATAGAGGGTGACCTGCGTTATGGGAGCAGTCTTATAACTGAATCCAAGATACTTCTTTGAAAAAGCTTCTGCTTCCTCCAAACGCAGGCAGGGTCTGTCACCAAATGTACATGTCCAACTTAATACAGGTAGAATAATTAAATCAGACACGTTAAATTCCTCTATGCCCAGGAAAAAGAAGACTAGAAAGAAATACATCAAAATATTTTTTTCCAGATTCATAGCAACTTTTAATCGTAATCAAAATATTAATGCAAGGTTCAAGATCCCTTGAGCCCAGGAATTTGAGGCTGCAGTAAGTTATAATTGCAACACTGCATTCCAGCCTGAGCAACAGAGTGAGATCCTATCTCTGAAAATAAAAAAAAAAGCTATTTTTAAAAAATGAATGCAGCTATACTTTAATGCCCACTTCTCTTGATTCCCCAAATATATTTTAATAATTTTTATATTAATAAATATAATTTTTAAATTAAAAAAACAATATCACCTTTTAAAAGAAAGAAGTGGAATAACAGTTTTCCCATCTATTTTCAGCTTGCTTTGGGCAAAGACTCTGTGTCAAGCTGGATGTTAAATTTCTCTTAGAGCGTAGACTAAATATATGTAAGATGGTTAGTGAATATATGCACACACAACTTATTTCATTCACGTCACTACTGAATTACCAAATTTGTTTTTTATAGAAATTTCTTCTTGTTAATTAATTGCTGGAAGAAGGGGGAAAAAAAGAGTAAACACCTAATGTGTACTTCAAGCCTCCAAACAACCCTGAGGTCAAGATTGCTGAAGTAATTCAAGGAGAAGCAGGTGAATAACACAAGGATAAGTTGACTTACAAAGGTTACACAGCTGTTAAGTAGTTAAAGGCAGAATATGAATCTAGGTATTCTGTTTTCAAGGCCAGTATGTTTTCAAGTACACTACAGCTGGCCTTCCTTATACTATTTACATATCAAAGATACTAGTACATTCTCAGAAAAGGGTAGCACTGTAGAGTCTCTTAAATGTATTACAATCCTTAAATAACAGCTTTGGATTATAACAGAAGTCACATAGGAAAACATCTGAAGGTAGATGACACAAATGTCCACTTTTGTGAGAGTTAAAAGAAAGAATACCATTGTTTTGAATTCCTCAAACTAGCACGGTAAACTGCTCCATATTACTCCCTTAATTCTGCAGATCTCCAATTTGTTTTCATCAGCATTACAGACACCCCCTAAATTCACCATTGTTTACTGACACTGGGGAGAGAAAACAAAAAGCTACTACTGTACTTAATTAGTACTGTTTATCAGGCATGTAGATTCTTTGTGCCACCAATATGCTTTCCTTATGTGAAATGCTAGGCATGAAGCATCATCAAAGACAATCACCAATCATGTGAAGAAATTAAAATGGCTGAAACAAACACATTTCAATGCATGAGGCATATTTAAATAGGGAAGAATATAAGCAATGAATCTTAACACTCAGGGAAGAAAGAAAGAAATGACTTTGAAAACAGAATATTTTGGTTTCAAGAAGGGTGTATCATGTATTTAAGACAAAAATAAGCCTCTAAGTAACTAAACAGCACGTGGATTCTAACAATTAGACTATTACTGAAATAGGTAAGGTGCATATAAAGGCAGAGGAAGAGGAGAGAGAATTTTAAAAGGTAACACTTCTTTTTATTTTAAGAATATAAAATAAAACAACAACAAGAAATGTGAAACTTGAGATTTTCATGCATAAATATTTAGACATATACAGTCACATATATATTCATATATATGATGTATATTCACACTACTTTTATGCTTTATTATATAATGCATATGTGCATATATATTTGCAATTGCATGTTTTAAAATACACATATAAAAAACAAATACATACAGACAAGAAGAGGTTGCATTTGGCAGAAACGGGGGGTGGGTACTTACATGTACTGAGTTTCTTTGGGGGAAATCTAAAATTGCTTGTGGTGATGGTTGTACAATTCTGAGACTATATTAGAAACCAGAAAATGTTACATGAGCTAATTTTTAGATATATGAATTATCTCTCGATTAAAAAAAAATTCATCTGCCTCCATCACTCTTCTTCCTGCCACTAGAACCTCAGAGGCTACATGTTCAGACACGAAGTCACCAAGATGGAGAAGAGACTCTCAACCTCTGTTGGAGAATATTTTGGTTGAATCACTCGAATGTCAGAGTTTTGCCTGATGTGCAGCTAGTGCTAATTATCAGAATACTTACCTTTAATCTCTCTCTCTCTACCAAAAATCTTTTTCCTCAACCATTGCTGTGTGAAACCCCACCATGACTGGCACAAACACTCACACATGCACACATGCCAATACATGTACAATGTCACTCATATACAAACACTCACACATGCTCACTCATGCATGCATGCACATTCATGCACACACACACACACTTATGCACACATACTCATACACATTCACTTATGCCCTCATGCATACACACTTATGCATACAATCATGCACATACATTCATGAATGCATACACATATGCACATATACTCATGCGTGCACACATACACTCACACATGTACACAGAACACTCATTCATGCATACACCCACAAGTGCACACTCACACATGTATGCACACACGTTCACACATGCAAACATTCAAACGTTCATGTATACATGCACATACAATACACACTCATACAAGCATATACACACACTCATGCACTCACACACACACACATACACACACACACACACACACACACACACACACACACACACACACCCTTTGAGATCTTCATGACTAATTACCACAAAGCACATGTCCTGGTGGATGGACTAATACTGGTGTCCCTGAGCCAATGTGACTCTGCTGGGCCTGACACTGCTCCTTGGGAAATATCCCCAGACCTTCTTGTATCTCTGAATTTCCTCCTCTGTCACCCAGGATCCTACCACAAGTCAAGGGGCTTATTCCTGTCACCAGCTATATGTAACTTGATGTTTTCCTATGAAAAAGATACCACATTTTCCTGTCAAAAATAACAATTTTCAGAAAAATGCAAAGGGTAATACATATATAGTTAAAATAGAGGAATGCTAGGAAGAACTCATGACACAGTTCTTCTGTCTGCAATGAACTAGAAAGAGAGGGATCTTAGTACACACATTTTTTAATAAAGGAGAAAGTGATGCCAGTGATGTCTAAGTCATCTCCCTGGGGATGCAAAATGGACAGTGGTCCCCAATCCTGTTTCCTAACCCACAGCAGGGTCCATTCCATCTGGCATCCTCCTCCTCCTCCGATTCCTGCCCTCAGACAACGATGATGCAGAGGAAACACCATGGGCATAAAGTGAGGCGACCCAGCTCTATCTCTAACATATGAGTCCTGGCCCTTCTGCGGGGTGGCTGTGGCTGAGGGAAAGCACCTTAACTCCCTGACATCCCTTTTCCTTGACTATAAGTATGGCCAACAGCATCAAACTATGAAAACACTGAATGCAATCTATGTAGTATCTATTTCCTTACAGGAAAGTAAATCGTCATCAACAAGATATTTCACATAGGAATTTAGAGAAGTGTTAAAAGCTACTCCTGGACTCTAAATTCCAATCCAGTTTCAAGGCTGGTGTGAAGAATTGAAGGGCACATGCTGCCAGGCTCCTGCCCACATAGTCAGCTCAACATGATACAAGCCGTCGAATCTGAAACTCTCCCCAGGATGCTGAATTCTGCTCTCTCCTTTCTAGATTCCAGTCTCCTGTTCCAGCCAGGTGACAGAAACTGCCACCACAGCTTTCAGCTGAGGATCCTCAGGCAGATGCCCATCCCACTCTGAGTGGAAAGTGCTACTGGAAGGAAGGGCAGTGACAGTCCTCAGCATCTTGCTTCACGTTTCTTACTGGGCTAAGGAGTTCCTGCAGGACATGCAGGGACCAGAAACTGCCTGCATGGTTCTATGGAAAAAGCATTCTAACTTAAGGGTATGTTTCCAATTAAGTTTTGGAACACAACATGTTAAGAATTTTGAGGTAGCTTCTATGTACATAATGTAAAGCAAAGGATGAGAAATTAGCAAAAGTACTCAAAGGGAGACCTATCCATTTTAGGGCTTCTTAAGAAGTATGTAATAAAGGGTATTTCTCATAATAACCTACTACTGAAATAATAAGCAGAACACCACAAATTTTCCTGGAACTCCATAAAAGTATTAATCAGTACTACATACTAACACGTGGCCTATTAACATAAAAAGCCTACGTGTATGTTGTTGAACCCAACAACCACTAAAGTTGTTGCGCAAACATGCACATGTGAATGTTTCTTTAAACATCAGAATCTAACAATGGATACGGCAGAAGCCTCCCTTCCTACCGCTGCCCCTGCTCTGACCTAAATTACCAAACTGTTAGTACTCATAGCTTCTCCTCCATCTACTGGGAAAACTTGAAATTTCTTTTTCAAGCCACAAAAGTACTGTGTATTCTCTTCTCCCTACTCCTCTTGAATCAACCTGTGATCATCACACATGCCAGCATCTTGCTTTTTCCATTGAACATGAGAGCCCGGGACCCTGCCACATCAGAATATATAGGGTCTCTCGACGCCCCTGCCTGCCCTTCCCATCTCACCTTCTTTTTTCCTTTTTAATAGCCACATAGTATTTCACAGTGTGGGCACAGCTTATTTTATTTAACCGACCCTCTATTGATGAGCATCTAGGATGTTTCTACTCATTTGCTAGTATAAACAAGGCTGCAATGAATAATCTTGTAAAATAATTTCTATTTCTCAAGATGCCAGGAGAATCTCATGATGCCAAGTGGAACTGCGTCAAATGTCAATGGGCATATGCTTTTGTGATTTTGATCAATTCTGCCAAATTGCCCTCCAGAGGAGTTGTAGCAATTTACACTTTTTACACTTCCACCAACAGTGTTTGAGGGAGCCTGTTTCTGCACATTCTTGCCAATGTAGGGTGTTACCAAACTTTTGAATTTTTGCCAATGTGGTGTTAAAAAATGGTATCTCATTGGAGTTTTAATTTTTAATTTGCACTTCTCTTGTAATGAATGAGGTTAAGTATCTTTTCACATACTAAAAAGTCATGTACTTTTCATATTTTTGTTCTTTTTTTTCTACTGGATTGTTAGTCATTCTCTTATGAATGAAGATGACTGGCTCTTCATCTACTGACAGAGTTGAAAAAAATATTTTTTCCTTAGTTTCATTTTGCTTTTGACTTGCTTATGGTATCTTGTAAAAAGCAAACAATGTTCATTTTTCTCACGTTCTATGGCTTCCTTACGTGGAAGTTATAAAAGAATTGTCCCAAAATTACTTCTTGTACTTGTATAGTTGCATTATGTTATATTAAATATTAGATTTGTTACCAAATTAACCTACAATGGGGATCCAAACTGCTTCCCAGTTCTCTCAATAATAGTTCTTAAAATCCACTTTCCTTCCAGTGACTTAAAATGCCACCCTTATCAATATTTTACTTATGTGAAGCTAATCCTAGACTTTCTAGTTGATTCTGCTGGTCTGTCTATTCATCTGCCAATATGTCACAATGAACTGGGCAGCAGAAGGTTTCTGCTTGTTAGGGTTCATTGATCTGCCTGGCTCTTCTCCCATATCACAACAGCCCCCCCAAAACCATCATGTAATTTGTCAAAGGATTGTGGCTGTGAGCTGGTATGGCAAAAATCTTGAGTTAACTCAGTACTAGAGAAACCTGTGCCAACAATAAATGAGTATCACGATGATACAACCATGTGAACTCTATGTAGTTATTAAGATATGTTAATAATATTTAATCAATAAAGAAACCAAATGGCAAAGATGCCATAGGATAAGTAACTAGAAGGGTGCTCAGCCCACAGAGATCCTAAATAAACATTAATTATTATTTTCCCAAGGAAAGTCATGCATCTGCCTCATCCCTCACATTTTTTTTTCTTTTTTTGCAAAATTAATAATTGTCTTGAAATACTAGGGCTTTCTCATCAAGACACCTCATCACTTTCTATTTCTGTTATCTCCCCATTTCATTATTCTACTTTCCTATGCTTCTCTAAAAAGATTCTCATTTCCTAGGTGATTTGGGGGGCTACCACTTGACAGCATCTAGTGATCTCTCAATATTTCAGAATGTGTATTTCTGTGCACAATGCGCTCTCCAGAGGTGACTTAAGAAGCCTTTCAGAGATTCATAAAAACCATGATGATAGCTGAACTGAAGGTGGGGTTAAAAGAACTAAAAACAGAACTGAGCAAAGTGGCCAGTTGTGTTTTTTGTGAATATGTGCACTCAAACTCCCTTACATAATATGCAAAAACATGCTTTAAAAGAAGCAAAACAAAACACATGAATTATATGAGTTATGAAAAAAAATAATGGATAAGGGAGAGTTTGCTAAACAGTGACATATACCATGTATCTGTATGGTTAGGCCTCATGCTAAAGATATCAATTGCTCCTGAAATAATCTACAAAGTTAACACAATTACAATGAAAATTCTAATAAGATTGTTTTGAGAACTTTGAGAGAGTGATAGCTAAATTGATTTATAAAATTAGCAGGCAACATTTTAACATTACTACGGTAAAAGTTGTTAACTACCACCAATGGTGGATAGACTGTATTATGAAATGCTATGCAGCAGTGAAATGATTTTATACACATACTTATCTTTATACATGCATAGATACATATAGAAACACACATATCACATCACACATTGGCAGACAGCTATGTCTACCACAGATAAAGTAAGGAAAGCTACATGCAAAATAGATGCTAAAATCAAGTAAGTGTGTGTGTGTGTGTGTGTGTGTGTGTGTGTGTGTGTGTGTGTCATAATACACACTCACAGTAAGTCAAGCATTTTATATAGATTTATGTGTAAAGTAACTAGGAATTTACATGGGAATGTGAACAGGATCACTCTAGTTAATAGTGACTCTGCCTAGGGGAATTGAGTTGGGGAAGTGATCCAGGGGGAGTCAGGAACACCTGCAATGTCATAATTGTGTTATAGGAGAGTACATTCATGCATTAATTACAATTAAAAAATTTAAAAAGGACCATACAGCCAAAGACCAAAAAAAATTTAAGGGATGCATTCTATTTTTTAAGAGTATTATACTTAATAAAACTGTTGCAGTTTTATTAAGTATAACAAAACTTAAGTATTCAGAATGGAAGTGGCAATTAATTTCAGGGGGGTCATATATGGCTTAAGCAGTGCCTGGCACTACAGTAGTGAGTTAAATTCTTCTGTGATAAATTGAAGAGGCTTCACAATAAAACCCAGACAAATATGACACAATTGTTTTTTTTTTTTTAAGTTTTAAAAGTAACTAAAAGAGACTTACGTGAATGTAGGTCACATATACTTAGAGTATGAACCTACAAATAAAATATGACTGTGGATATAAAGTTAACCTTAAGTTTCCTAAAGAAGTTGTCAAAAAATGGGGGTAGGGTGGGCTACAAGGAGAGTTCATTTGAATCTATAAAATATAAGAAAGAAAAAATCTATACAACATATACATCCTATTAATTTGAATGCATATTTAAAATCACCTGTTATTTTAAAATAATATATTACTTTGGAAATAGTGCTTTTTCAACCCATGTGTGCCAAATAACCGTTAAAACTCTTCAAATGCATCAGTGTCTAACATCATTAAAGTCACTCTGAGATCTTCTGCCAGTTTTCTAGAGCACATTATCTTTGGTTCCACCTTCATTTTGAGATACAGCATATTCTGACTCCAATAATGTTGTCACTAGAAATTCTACCTCCAGCTACATGTATTCAATCACATAACAACAGTTTTTTTTCTTTCCATTTGTCCTCCAGGATTATACCATGAACTGCACATAATAACCAATCACTGTATTGCTTTTTACTCTAATTTTTCTGAGTTTATTTAGAACAAAAACTAACATTAGAATATCTGGTATACTCTTTTTCCTGAAATATTACTTTAGCAGGGAATAATTCTGCCTTTTATTCAGATACTGTAGACTAAGTATAATAAAGGCTAAAATCATGAAGTCAAATATAGTTAAATTTGTACAAATACTATAAAACTCTGCAAGTCAAAAATCATAAGTATAGCAAAAAGTGAACTGAAAATATATAAAGTTTGTATAAAGGTTTGTAAAACACTCTTCCAAAAATACTATTTCTGAAGATGCTAACAGATGTTAAGAAAAACCTTAAATATGAAGGTGGGAAGATCTGTATTCAGTAAAATAAGGACAACATTGCATACTGCATTTTCCTCTTAGAAAGTCAACATAAACGGAAATAACAGAAGTCTCCTATTTAAAGCAATATGTTTGGTTTTGCTTAACACTTTGCTTCCCAAACTTTTGATGACAAAACATTTTTTTGGTTGCTTTATGGGAATACTATCTGTATCTCAGAGGGCTGCCATGGGGATTAAGGTAGATGATATTAAACATGTTCAGATAATATTGTAGGTACATGGGGTTTTTTTTATTATTACTACTAGCCTTTATATTAAATGCAAAAAAGTTCACCTATCTGGGTCACTATCAGCAATTTTCTTATTTTAAATGAAAAGAAATTTCAATTCATTTGAATAAAAATAGATTCTCCAAACAGATACAGTGTACATATAAGTGTGTGTGGTGTGAGTTTCCTATCTGCATATGTGATTTCTCTTTCTGCCTGTTTGCTATATACTTTTGAACTCATACCTATGAAAAGAATTACTCTTCACAACATTATACATATTTATTTAAAAGTTAAGTTGGAAAGAGGTTTCTACTATATATTTGTAATAGTATTCCAAAATTAATAGGGAATAATCCAAAGAAAATCTTTACATAAATTAAACTTAGGAAGTTATCACATTTTTTTTTTACCAGCATTATTTATAATTTATAAATTTTCTGGGCAAGAAAAAAACCTAAGAAAAATGAAATATTTCATAATAGTGGGGAATGTAAAACTCCTTTATAGGTTGCTTTAAAGCTCACTGTAGGTTGGAAGAATATGCTCCAATATATAAACTCAGAGCTTGTTTCTCAATTTATGTAAGACAGCCTAAGAGATATACTCCGTTATAACTTATGTTCTCACTAAAGGACCCATAAGGAAAGAGTCTGATAATTTTAGATTACTGAACATTTGTGCTGTTTAAATTTAAAATTGGTTAAAAGCTACAAGAAAAAAGAACTTCATATTCCTCTGCCTAAAAGAGAACATGTTATCAACGATGTTTAGCAAATAGATGCATGTCATTTGGAGTGTTGAACCAAATACATCACTAGAACAGAATAGACAGCACGAAGCTCCATGTATACAAGAAATATAGATGTCATTTCAAATCAATTAGGAAATGATGGGTTATATAATAAATGGTCTCCATTCAACTGCCTACTCTATGGGAAGAAAATAAGTTAGATTCTTATTATCCTACACCATACAAAAATAAATGCCATTTGGATTTTAAAATTTTAACATAAGGAAACCAAAGTATAAAAATGATAGAAGAAAATATTTTACAATCTTGATTAGGAAGAACTTTTCTAAATAAAATTCACAACCCAAATGCATCAAAATATGTGGGAAAATATACCTCATAAAAGTTAATGCTGCTCTATGGCATAATGCATCACAAATAACGTTAAAAGACAGGGCAAAGAAAGTGAAAAAATGTGCAACATATATAAAAACATGATTAATCAGGACTCCAAAATGAGTGCCATTAATTTTTTAAAAACATAAAAATACCAGAAACTAGATAAAAATATAAATAAGCAATTCATAATTGGGGATATACAAAATGGCTATGTAAGCATTACATGGTGATCAATGTTCCTAAAAACCAAGTAAATGCACAGTAAAGCTAAGGCAAAAGATCCATAAAATTTAAGAAGACTAATAATAGTAAACAATGGTAAGAGAAAATAATATGTCACTGGTAAGAGTCTAAGTTAGCAAAACCTTTTGAAAAACGTGATAGTATCCTTCACATTTAAAATGTACATATGCCCTTGAAAGTTTAGAAGGTCAACTTCTAGGAAATGATTCACAAGAATAACAGCTAAACCTTAAAGAAAATGTTAAAACTAATGTCCAATAATAGAGGAATGGGTTACTACTTTATGGCACATCTGTACTAAGGGATTCTGTACTGCTGAGAGATAAGAGTTCGCTTCTCCTACAGAGCTCCCTGGAAGCCAGTCATATGCTGGTAGGACCTTGGGAGAGCAAGGCCTGATCACACGAAGGGGAAGGCATCTCCCCAACCAGGAGCACTCAGTCGTGTCAGAACAAGGCAAGAGATCTGGTAGGCCATGTTCCAGGACTACTGGACCACAGCTCTGAACACACCCGCAGGGGGGCTGCTGCTTCTCCAGTGGGGTAGCCTAAAGTTCCACAACCAGAGGGCCAGAGACGCCCCAGAGTCTGATGTCTGCAGAATCTCTGGGCTTTGCTTCAGAGCACAGCAGGCTATGGAGAAAGGCTGATGGGAGGGGCATGGCTACTGCGCCTGTCTTGTGAGTTCCTTCCAGCAAAGTCTGTTGAAGAAGGCCTAGTGTGTGTCCTAGCGATTGTTCATCCTTATTTGTTTTACAGAAACCATTAAATAGAACAAGGTAAACCTTATGTATGAACATGGAAAGACTTCCAAAAAAAATATTAAGCTAAACAACATCAGGTCTCAGATGAATGCATTCATGGGTCCTTCTAGCTTTTTAAAAACATATAAATATACAGATACAGTATGTATATGCTTATATACACACACATGCACATATATGAAATGTACACACATGAAACATATACATTTCTTTTCTTTTTTTTTTTGAGTTGTAGTCTCACTCTGTCACCCAGACTGGAGTGCAGTAGCCGCTCCCGGCCACCACAGCCTCGACCTGCCTCAGCCTTCCAAGTAGCTGGAACTACAGGCGTGCGCTACCATGCCTGGCTAATTTTTTGATTTATTGTAGAGATGAGGTCTCACCAAGTTGCCCAGGTGGGTCTCGAACCCGTGGGCTCAGGCAATCCACTCACCTCAGCCTCCCAAAGCGAGGGATTACAGGCTGAGCCACCGAGCCCTATATATAGATAGATAAGGGCATTAAATGGGTATTCAAAGGAAGCCCAGTAACCTATGGATGGTAATTATCTTCATAAAAGAGTTTCCAAGCCCAAGGAAACTTTCACATTTCGCTTAATAGATTTTTGGATCATTTAGGTTATTCATGAAAATCTCTTTAGGTTACGCATATAAAGCAAATATGATCAAGCGTCTATTTTAAAAACCACTGGGTTGTACAGTATTGTCCAAAATGTGGACATTACAAAAACCATGGCAAAGAGGCACAGTGGATGCTGGGGCTGAGGTGGAGATGCTTGTAGTGATGCTGATGATGACAAGGGAGAAGTCGAGCTAATGGATGGAGTAAAAGACACAACAAGGAGACTGATGCTAGAAGGGACAACCAGAGGAAAAGCATAATAAGCCAGGAAGAGAGGAGGGTGTGGTGGGAGAAGGGAGACTGAAGTGAACTTCCTTTTTTTTTTCCCAGTCCCAGTCTCATTCTGTTGCCCAGGCTAGAGTGCAGTGGCATAATCATGGCTACAACAGCCTCAACCTGCTAGGCTCCGGCTATCTTTCCACCTCAGCATTCTAAGTAGCTAGGACTATAGGCACATGCCACCACACCAGCTAATTTTTTGATTTATTGTAGAGATGAAGCTGTGCAGGCTGGTCTCAAACTTCTGGGCTCAGGCAATCCTCTCACCTCTCAGTCTCCCAAAATGCCAGGATTATAGGTGTGAGTCACTGTGCCTGGCCAGGCCAACTTCCTTTCCTTTTACAGTCACCACATGCTGCCTACACAAGGAAGCAGAGTCTTCAGTTCTCTCCAGAAGGACGAAAAACAAAGACGACTGTTCATATTCTGCGGTACCTCCAGAATATGGGAAGAAGGAAGGGCTGGCAATGGAGACTTGGCTAAAGATTCACTTCCAAACAGCAAAAACCACAGACCCAAAGGCTAAGTGCTATGAAAGTTCAATTTGATGTTTTTAAAAATGGCACTATACTACATTACATACAAACTTACCTAAGCCTTTATTTTACTAAGATAAAAAGAGTTTGAAGAAATCTAAGGTAACCACAAAGTAAATATTTTGGATATTTTCTGCAAAAGAAAACTTAATTGGAGAATTCCATGATCACTCTGTTCGAATTTTTATGAATTTTATTTTCCCTTTATAGAACTGGTAGTTACCTACTAAGTAGGATAATTCCTACTAGATCACTTACTTATTACTTCTTGCCTTTCAGAAATCTTAACCCTTTGAAATCAAGTCTTAAAACAAGATAAGCTGATACACAATATATTATTTCTCTCCATTTATTAGAGTTCTGTTCATGTGCTTTGAGTGATGTAAGGTGACCCTAAAACAGAACAGGGCCTTGCAAGAAAAAGAAGCATGTAAGTTAGCACAGAAGTGGATGCAAACTTATGTGTGCTCGATCAGGTCCACACTCTGGAGAGGACAGTATTATCCTGGCTCCACATCTCGCTGTTGTCCAAGGGTCCACATCTCCTTCTTGAGTGTGCAACCAGCCCACCCTTGTGTGTTTATGGAGGGCTCTAGAAAGGCAGTCACTGTGCTGGCCAACCTGAGACCAAAAGAACACCTGGGCACATCCAGGGGTTACGTCAAAAGCCACGCAAGCTAGGCCAGCCCTTCAGATGCACTGCTGGAAAATATGCTTTCCTACATAATGACTTTTTATTTCCAAAATGTATTAACATATATTTGGCGACTACTATATACAAAGAAGCATAAAAATCAATCACTGTGGTGATGCCCTCAAAGAAGATACGATTTGACAAGAGATGAGTTATGTGCATTAAGAACACAAACAAGCTGGGCTCAGTAGCCCAGCCTGCAATTTCAGCACTTCAGGAGGCCGAGGCAAGTAGATTGTCTGAGCCTACAGGTTCGAGACCAGCCCGGGCAACTTGGTGAGACCTCGTCTCTACAATAAATCAAAAATTAGCCAGGCGTGGTAGCATGTGCCTGTAGTTTCGGCTACTTGGAAGGCAGAGGCAGAAGGATCGCTGGAGCCCAGCAGGTGAACGCTGGGGTGACCGTGAGTGTGCCACTGCACTCCAGCCTGGGCAACAGAGTGAGACTCCAATTCCAAAATAAAAGAACATGAACAAAGGGCTCTGCTGTGCTGCATAAAAGGAAACTTCCAAACATTCTGAAACAGAGTTGAAAACTCACCATGTCTACATACAGGATGGCTGCATCTGCCCTTCAGTGACTCTTTAACTGCTAGTGGCCTAAAACTTTCTTACTTTCCACACTATTCAAAATGCTTTACTAACTTCCACTGATTTCAAGTGATATTAACAGCAAACGTATAGATATGCCATGGCCTTGTATATATTTATCATATATGATTTCTGCCTATAGTGACACTTGCGTCTTCCATTTCAGGAGAATGTAGAACTTCCTGGTTTTGTTCACCATTCATGTTTCCGACATTCACTGCCACAGGAATGACTCTTTGATTAGAATCTCTGCTCTTAGTACCTATAATCAGTAAGAAGAAGCTCTTGCTTTAAATCTAGCAGCCTACTTTCCACCTTCCTCTCTACTGAAAAACAATGAAAATCACAAGGAAGAAATGGCAGAAAGTGACAGTGAACTTTTTATGTTAGAAACTCAAATTAGTTCTTCAGAATTTAGCATTTCAAGAACAGTCCCACTCACTCTGACACTGTGTAGTACTTTAAACATGAGGCCAGAGCTCACTGTCACCCAGGTCCCATGAAGCAGGGAGGAGCCATGGGAAAGTACAAGCCCTACAGAACCTTTACTTTTCCCAGACTTTTTATTCTTTAGCCTCAAAGAAAAAAAAAAAACACATTTTCATTTTATACTGACATATTGTCAGGATAAAGAAGGACACAATACCAGGCGCGGTAGCTCAAGCCCGAAATCTCGACACTTTGGGAGGCCGAGATGAGAGCAACACCTAAGCCCAGGGGTTTGAGACCTGCCTGGGCAACTTGGCGAGACCTCATCTCTACAATAAATCAAAAAATTAGCCAGACGTGGTAGCGCGTGCCTGTGGTTCCAGCTACTTGAAAGGCTGAAGTGGAAGGATCACCTGAGCCCAGAAGATCGAAGTTGTGGTACCTGTGAGCATGCCACTGCACTCCAGCCCAGGCAACACAGTGAGACTCCTGATGTGGGAAATGAAGAGCTACCTGGAAGACAGTTATCTGATACAATAACCTAAATGCTCATTAAGTACAATGAAACTTGGCAAGCAAATTTTGCATGCCTTATGGTAAGTGTTGATAAGAAACTAACACCCCAAAGTCTCTCAGCTAAAACATGCAGCAGACATTGGTGGTTCCTACTCTTGAATGAAATGGAACAGTCCAGCATGATGTTTCTAATGCTTTGTGAAAAGGGTCTCCAAGTCCAATGAAGTTTGGCATATGTCAGTAAACAAAATTATACATATTTCTTTACTGCAGAAATTCTGTGAAACTTTAATATGCTAATCATTGTATCAAGGGGGTGGACAAGGAATACAATATATAGTGTTTCCAAAATTTATTTGACTACAAAAACAGTTTTTGAAGGTTGACTTAACAATATTGTGTGGGATGTGGTGAAAAGGGAACACTTCTACACCGTTGGTGGGAGTGTAAACTAGTGTAACCTCTGTGGAAAGCAGTGTGGCGATTCCTAAAAACTCTAAATATCGACCTCCCATATGACCCTGCAATCTCCCTACTGGGAATATATCCTGAAGAACTCAAATCACTCTATAAAAAAGATACCTGCACACGTATGTTTATCGCAGCATTGTTCACAATAGCAAGAACCTGGAACCAACCATGCTATCCATCAAAAGAGGACTGGATTAAAAAAATGTGATACATATACACGATGGAATACTACACAGCCATAAGAAAGAACAAAATCATGAACTTTGCAGCAACCTGGATGGAACTAGAGTTTATAATACTGAGTGATCTCTCACAGAAACAAAGATCTGAGTATCACATGTTCTTACTCATAAGTGGACCTTGAACATCTATTGTAATACTATAAGGAAAGGATTGACAGTGGTGGG
>CAUYQG010095913.1:0-21258 GCA_963574415.1 Tarsius wallacei
AAAATAAATAAAAAATAATAATGTTAAAAATAAAAGGGCTTGAGGCCGAGAGTTTGATCTCTCTCACCCTCTCTTTGCTCTTCTACCATGGGATGATGCAGTAAGAGGGCCTTGCCAGACACCAAGCTTGTGACCTTGGACGTCCCAGCCTCCAGACGTATAAGGAAGTTATCTTTGCTCTTTGTAATTTGTCCAGTCTGAGGGATTCCGCCTGTAATCCCAGCACTTTGGGAGGCTGAGGCGGGAGGATTGCTTGAACCCAGGAATTCATTTATCATTACTGATTACCATTGATAACATCGTGTGTGATCATTAATATTTATAATATCACCTCCTCGGTATTTTGTTGGCTGACAGTTCCCGGGATGCCTCCGTTGTAGCTCTGTGGATGGACACAAGCTTTTCTGCTGTCTGGGGGCTAAAAAGCTAGAGACAGCTCTGGGGGAACCTAAGGACTGGGCTAGAACGTGGAGGCAGTGCCTTGGGCGGGACATTTCTGGTCTCTGACTCATGGTGGCATGCAGGCCTGGCTAGGGCCCCCCTTTACCCCGCCCTGGTCCATTTGGATCGGCTGATTTCCCCTGCAGCTTGACTGCCTCCGTCTCCCCCCTGGGCTCTCCTGATGAGCATTTAATTGGGGCCTTGGGTACTCAGGGCATGTCGCATGAAACTGTCGCCAAGTGAGGGGATTAAGCAAAGGTGAATAGAGTCACTGCGTGCAGGTCTTTTCAGAACCTTTAACAGACTCTTGTGCTTTGCATGTCTTTCCAAACCATATTTGCTCCTTGGACATTTTTTTTTCCTCCGTAGCATTTTGGGGGGCTAAGGGGTTTCTGGGAGAGATACAGGAAGCATTGCCTTAACCCAAAGGCACGGTGGATGAATGGTGGAATTTCAGGCAGAGACTTCTGGCTAAGCATCAAAGGTTTCCTCCTCCTCCTCCTCCTCCCGGGACCTGGGCGCTGAGAACAAGGCCGGCACCCCACAGCTCTCTCTGGGGTGGCCCAGCGGGGTTGCAGGTTCTGGGCAGGCCAAATTAGGAGCTCAAGGGGAGGCTGGATGGGGTCAGCCCAGGCGGGGCTGGGGGATGGGCTTGGGACAGTTGGGGGGACAGAGATAGGACAGAGCGGCTGGATGCCTTTGCCCCTAAATCGTGGCCGCAGATCTCCGGGGGGTCTGGAGGCAGGCGTGTCTTCTGGGAAGCCTGCGGAGTCCCCTGGGACAGAGCCTGGGGATTAGCTCAGTAGAGAAACATCTGAATCTTGGCCCCCGCCCCCGCTTCCCCCTCCCCCAGTCCAGGGTCACAGTGGGAGGCGGCAGATTGGCCCTGCTCTTGCGAAAGTACACAGGCCCTGCTGGCCTGGTTTCCCTTCCGTCCGTTGGTCCAGCCGCCAGGCCTGTGTCCTGCCTCAGCCTCCCGGCTTTCCGCTTGCTGCCGCCTATGTTGGCTCACTCTGTCTTCTTGAAGCCTCTCTGGCTGTGGGCACTCCAGGGACTTGGTCACTCCAGGCTGAGGATGTGTTTGGGGCAGATGAAGGGGGCTGGCTGCCCGGCCCTGCAGTGGGCAGGGATGGGGGGTATGATTACCGTCGTCAGTGTTGTTGGCACTGAGACTGAGGAGTGGCAGTGAGGTGACAATATGCACGGGGAAGGTATCGTCTCTGGGACACCTTGACCATGGACCCTTCATGGGTTCTGAGGGGCAGCCCCCGCCCCTCCCTCTGCCCTCCCTGGCCTCTGGCTATTGGAGCATCACCTGCGGCTGTGCCGTGGATGGAGCGCCTCCAAACGTGCTGAGGGTGGGTTCCTGCCTTAGCTTCCTGCCCTGAAGACCTGCTTGGTTACTCCCATCCTGACTCTTCTCTTATCCAGGGGACGAGCCCCGTCCTGAAGGCCAGGGAAGAAGGGTCCCTGGGGTGGGAGGGGCGGAGACTTGACTTGGAGGCTGGATGAGAGTTGGCCGTGGGGCAGGGGGGGAAGTGGATTTGGGTGGTGTAGACAGCCCTTTCTTTCCTATTCAGTTATTATTTTATTGTCTTTATTTCATTAAAATAAAGATAAAGCCAGGCATGGTGGTGCCTACAATCCCAGCTACGAGGAGGCTGAAGTGGAAGCAGGAGGATCGCTTGAGCCCAGGAGTTTGCGTCCAGTCTGGGCAACCTAGGGAGAGCCCATCTCTGATTTTAAAAGTAAATAGATAAAATAAAAAGTAAGCCGGGCTTGGTGGCTCAGCCTGTAATCCCGCGCCTTGGGAGGCTGAGGTGAGTGGATTGCCTGAGCCCGCGGGTTCGAGACTCGCCTGGGCAACTTGGCGAGACCTCATCTCTACAATAAAAAAAAAAAATTAGCTGGGTGTGTTAGCGAGCGCCTGTAGTTCCAGCTACTTGGAAAGCTGAGGCAGAAGGATCACCGGAGCCCAGCAGGTCGAGGCTGCGGTGGCCGGGAGCGGCCGCTGCACTCCAGTCTGGGCGACAGAGTGAGACTCCAACTCAAAAAAATTAAAAAATAAAAAGTAAAGTGTAATTTGGTGACAGGGAAACCCATCCATGTTAGTGTATAATTCTGTGATGTCTTATAAACCACACGGCTGTATAACCATGACCTCAATCAAAGGACAGACTAGTCTTTCCTCAGACTCCTCAATTCTGGGATGCCTCTTTGGGGGTCAATCCCTCTCCCCTGTCCCCAGCCCCTGACATCTGCTGATCTCTTCTCTGTTACTATCCTTCTGCCTTTTCCACAATATTGTACCAATGGAATTACACAATAGGCAGCTTTTTGGGTATGGCTTCCTTCTGGCAGCAGAATGTGTTTGAGATTTATCCGTGTTGTTAGTGTATCAGTATTTTGTTCCCTTTTTTATTGCTGAGGCATGTTCCATGGTGTGGATATACCACCATTTACTCGTTCATCTGTGAGGGACATGTGAGTTGTTTTCAATTTTTGGCAATTGTGAACAGCCACATTCATAGGCACTTACGCTGATGCTTGGTGATGTGGGGCATAGCTATTCTGTGGGTTCTTGACTTTGCTGCAGAAAAGAATTTCAGAGCAAGTCCAAAGCATAGTTTAAGACAAAGTTTATTAGAAAAAAAAAGATGTGTTCAAGAGAGCGTGTGCGTACCTGAAAAGAAAGGACACATGCTTGCCTTTGATTAGAAACTTTATGTCATTTTATAATGATGGTTAAGCAAACTATTCCATGAGCTAAGGGTGGAGAGTTGCAGGTATCTGGTCATGAGTTTTGATTACCATCCCTCAATTCTTTAAGGTCACAAGAATCTTCTATATAATGAAAGTTACTGCCTATCTAGATTTGAACTCTTTTTTTTTTTTTTTTGGATATCATGTCTTTGTTTTTTGGATAACTCCCTATTGTTTTTTGTGATTTATTACACTGGTGGTTTCACATTCTAACTCACAAGGTGGTCAGATCTCATATGCCTGATTGGTCAGATGAAGGTTGTATACTGATAAGAAAGATGTCTGGGCTGGGCACTGTGGCTCATGCCTGTAATCCCGGCACTTTGGGAGGCCGAGGTGAGAGAATTGCTTGAGCCTAGGGGTTTGAGATCAGTCTGGGTAACCTCGTTTTTACAAAAAGTCAAAAAAAAAAAAAAAAAAGGCACCAGGTGTGGTGGTACACGTCTGTGGTCCCAGCTACTCGGGAGGCCAAGGTAGGAGAATTGCTTGAGCCCAGAAGTTTGAGACCAGCCTGGGCCGCATGGTGAGACCTAGTTTGCATAAAAAAAAAAAAATTAGCTGGGCATGGTGGCATGCACCTGTAGTCCCAGATACTCAGGAGGTTGAGGTGAAAGGATCACTTGAGCCTAGTAGTTGGAGGCTGCAGTGAGTCATGATTGTGTCACTGCACTCCAGTCTGGGTGACAGAGTGAGACTCTGACTCAAAAAAACCAAACCAAACCAACAAACAAAAACAAACAAACAAACAAACAAACAAGAAAGATGTCTGAACGTTTACCTTGTTCTAAATTAGAACTACCTGTAAGAAGCTCATCCATCTGTCTCAGCTATGCCTGCTCTTCTGCCTGAATACTATAGACATTCATGCCCAGGTTTCTGTGTGAGTTTTCATTTTTCTTGGGTGAATACTTACAAGTCCCAAATGTCTCTCTCTATCTGTATCTCTCGATCCTTCTCTCTGTCTCTCTCTCTGTCTTTCTGTCTCTTTCTGTCTCTGTCTGTCTGTCTTTGTCTCTGTCTCTCTCCATCTTTCTCTGTTTCTCTGTCTCTTTCTCTCTGTCTCTCTCTCTCTCTCCCTCTCTTTCTGTCTCTGTGTCCCTCTCTGTCTCTCTCTCTGTCTCTTTCTCTCTCTCCCTCTCTTTCTGTCTCTCTCCCTTTGTCTCTCTCTCTTTCTCTCTGTCTCTCCACACATTGTGACCCCATGGATGCATTTATGAGTGTGCACTTGTGTGTGTGCGGGGTGTGCATGAGGAAAGGTCGCACTGTGATTGGGAAGCCTGTGTGGGGCCTGTGTGGGTTCCAGCCTCGCTTCTGCCAGTGAGGCCTGCGGGCCTTGGGCGAGTTGCCGACTTCTCTCTTGCCTGTTCCTCTTTCAGTGTGGCTGCATTCATTCAATAAATAGTTACCGAACAAACACCTCCTGTGTGCCGGGCCCTGTTCCAGATGCTGGGCGTTGCAGCAGCGAACAAAACAGACACAAATCCCTGCCCGGAGGGCCCGGCAGGCAGATGAGAAAGATAAAGAAGAGTTCAAGTCTGCAATGCCTCACGTGGTGGTAGTGGTGTGTGTGTGTGTGTGTGTGTGTGTGTGTACAGGGGGTGTGGTTTTAGATTTTGGTGACTCTGGGAGGTGAGGAAAGTACAATGCTTACGGGGGGTGAGAAGGGGAGGGCATTCCTGGCAGCGGAAAGAGCAGGTGCCAAGGTCCTACGGCAGACATTTGCTTGGCTATTCAAGGACCAGTAAGAAGGCCCACGTGGCTGAAACAAGTGAGCAAGGGGGAGAGACGGAGGAGGGGAAGGCAGGAAGGTGATGGGGCAGAGCTTGCAGAGTCTTAAGAGTTACAGCGGAGCCGGGCTTCGGGAGGCTGAGGTGAGTGGATTGCCTGAGCCCGCGGGTTCGAGACCCGCCTGGGCAACTTGGCGAGACCTCATCTCTACAGTCAATCAAAACATCAGCCAGGCATGGTAGCGCGTGCCTGTAATTCCGGCTACTGGAAGGCTGAGGCGGAAGGATCGCCAGAGCACAGTAGGTCGAGGCTGCGGTGGCCAGGAGCGGCCACTGCACTCCAGTCTGGGCGACAGAGTGAGACTCCAACTGAAAAAAAAAAAGAGTTACAGAGGCTGGTGTTTTGGGAAACCCTTCCAAAATACAGAAAAATGGTGGCTCATCCTGTAATTCCAGATAAAAAATTAGCTGGGTGTAGTGGCAGAGAGGCAGGTGCCAGCTACTTGGAAGGCTGAGGTTGAAGGATCACCTGAGCCCAGCAGGTTGAGGCTGCCGTGTCCGTGAGCATGCCACTGTACTCCAGCCTGGGAGACAGAGTGAGACTCAGACCCAAAACAAACTTTGGGAGGCTGACACAGGACGATGGCTTGAGCCCACTAGTTCAAGACCAGCCTGGGCAACATAGCGAGACCCCCATCTCTAATTACAAAAAATTTAAATTAAACAATGAAAGAGTTTCAGGGAAGACTGAAGCTTTTTCCTTGGGGGTGTGTTGAAGCAGCCCTCTCTGGTTGCCGTGTGCATGATAGTAATGCCCACCCTCAGAAATAGTTATAAAACTTAAAAAAATTAGGCCAGGTGCGGTGGCTCAAGCCTGTAATCCCAGCACTTTGGGAGGCAGAGTCGAGAGGATTGCCTGAGCCCAGGAGTTCGAGACCAGCCTGGACAACTTGGTGAGACCTCATCTCTAGAGTAAATAAAAAAATTAGCTGGGCGTAGTGGCAGAGAGGCAGGCGCCAGCTACTTGGAAGGCTGAGGTGGAAGGATCACCTGAGACCAGCAGGCTGAGGCTGCCGTGGCCGTGAGCGTGCCACTGTACTCTAGCCTGGGAGACAGAGTGAGACTCAGACTCAAAACAAAACAAAACAACAAAAAGTAAAAATACTAGCCAGACACTGTGGTGCACTTCTGTATTCTAGTTACTCGGGAGGCTGAGGTGGAAGGATTGCCTGAGCCCAGGGGGTCGAGACTGCAGTGAACTGTGATTATGCCACTGCACTCCAGCCTGGGTGACAGAGCGAGATCTTGACTCCAAAAAAAAAAATGTACATAACATGATATGTGTGAAGTGTCTGGCATCTATTACACATGTGCCAGGTGAGGTTATGATGGGGGGTGGGGAGTGTGTGTGTTGGGGCATGTCTGAGCCATGGCTGAGCCAGGTGGCTGTTAGCAAGTTGGCTGTTGTGAAAGAAACTCTCACACTATTTACAAAACCCTGCCGGGTGTCCGAAAGTCCTGCTGGGGTTGCCGCGTGTTTTGGCCTGTCCGGCTGTTTTGTGTAACAGATGTTCCCCAGATGTCAGCTGGGGTCAATGGTGCCTTGGAGGCCTGGCGCCTGCCTCTCTCCCACGACCTGCGGGAAGCCCAGTGCCCTCCCCGAGACGCCCAAAGGTTCCCAGGGCCTCTGTTCTCATGGTCACTTCTTGGCTCGAATTCCTGTCCACTGAACTCTCTCTCTCGCCCGCCTTTCCGGGGGCCCACGCTTTGGGGGACCCTATCCCATGCTCTTAAACTCACCCAACCTGCCTGTGCATATTGGACCGGTGGTGGGCCTCCCACCCCATCCCATGAGACTCAGTGCACACCCTGGGAGCCTGCCATGCTGATGAGATGGTTTCAACCATTGTTTTTTATTTTTTATGAAGAGATGGGATCTCACAATGTTGCTCAGGCTGGTCTTGAACTCCTGGGCTCAGGTGATCCTTCTGCTTCAATCTCCTGAGTAGCTGGGACTACAGGCACGTGCCACCATGTCCAGCTAATTTCTTTATTTTTGTAGAGTTCTGTTGCCGAGGTTGGTCTTGAACTCCTGGGCTCAAGCGATCCTCCTGCCTCGGCCTCCCAAAGTGCTGGGGTTCCAGGTGTGAGCCACCATGCCCGCCCTTGAATGTTGTTTGAGTTGTGTAAGATGTCGCTGGGCAAAGCTTCCACCACCAGGAGGAAAGTTTGCACACTTGCATAACTCAGCACAGAGTGTGATGATGGGCTCAGAGTTTACCAGGACAACCAGGGTTGCCCTGGTGAGCAGTGGGTGGTGTTTTGATGTCAAGCTGCCAGTCTTGAGCCTGACCGCTCATGAGATAAGAGTCAGTGTGCTGATGTGGAAGAGGTGAAACAAAAAACGGCAGAAGCACAAAAAGGCTTCAAAATGGAGGTGGAGGTGGTGACAACCCGAGAGACCACGGCTTATTCCTGGGCACACGCTGAGAAACCAGAACCCGCCACGTGGTGCCCGACTTCTGAAAGGTCAGGCAAGGGCCGCTGGAAGGTGGTGTTGTAGGCTCTTCTTATGGTTCTTGTCACTAACTGTGTCCTCAGGGACTAGAGGTCAATGTTGTAACCAGAGAATCTCGCATGGGGCAGGGGTGAGAGGGACCTCCCTGGGCAGGTCACAGTGTGTGAGACAACAGCATAGCTGGTTTAGTTCTGAGACCAGGGTGTGGGGTGCGTTGGAAACACACATTCCACTCAAGCCTGGACAAAGACCAGGGTGACGCTTAGCCTTGACCATGGTTCAGCTTTATGAAAGGGGACCCCAAAAGCCCAGAATTTGTTTATAAAAAATATGTATTTATTTTTACATGTTTAAACTTCAATCACCTTCCAAGTGCTCTCTGTTGGAGGCAATACAGAAGATGCTTTTTCCATGGCTCAAATCAGTTTTTGAACTCGTCCATTTTGAAGCCTTTTTGTGCTTCTGCCGTTTTTTGTTTCACCTCTTCCACACTGGCGAAACATTTCCCTTTGAGGACTTGATTCATTGGGGAAAACAAAACAAAACAAAATTGCTTGGGGCTCGATCCGATGAATAGGAAGGGTAGAGCATGGGGGTCATGCTGTTTTTGGTCAAAAACTACTGAACACTCGTGCAGTGTGGGCAGGTGCACTTGTAAATCACCATCATGAAATGGGCAAATGCATTGAAAGAATCAAAAAAAAGAAATTCACTGAAGCTGAACACAGCCTCTCATAACAACGCCAGCTGGTACACTGATGCCAATGGGCTCCTAGAACACTTGCCTACTGGGAGAAGCCTGTACTACAAGGGGTCTTTTCTCCAAAAGATAATCCTGCTTTCTGCGAGGGTACCTCCTCATACAGTGATACAGTCTCTATGAATATGAACGAGATGGTTTCCCCAGAGGTGAGCTTGGTTGCTGCCTGGTTGTCACGGAAGCATTGGGTGTCAACTTGAAAAGAAGTTGGACCCTTGGAACAGGCATCTGAGAGCCTCTTATCCAACCTTTTCTAAATTTCCCTGGGTCACAGACTCATGTGGGAATCCAACCAAGTCTAAAGGCCACCCCTGGCCCCCACCTCCGAATAGATTCACCCTGCAGAGTTTGAAGACAGGTATATGGTTGCTCCTGGACCTTACCCATGGGGCCCATTCTGATTCTAGGTGAAGAAGCTCTGATCTACTTGGTTCTCATTTCACGCACAAAGACACAGAGGCAGTAGCGCAGAAAGCTCTTTTACACAGACAGTCAGAGACAGAGCTGGGTATCCGTCCAGTGGACCGATTAACTGAAGAGGTGGAACTGGATGCAAATCCTGGGTCCGCCCTTATACAGACTCTGCCTCAGTCTGCAAAATTGGGATGATATGGTTGGGCACAGTAGCTGAAGCCTGCAATCTCAGCCCTTTGGGAGGCAGAGGTGGGAGGATTGATTGAACCCAGGAGTTTGAGACCAGTCTAGGCAACACAGCAAAACCTCATCTCTAAAAAAAGAAAAAGAAATTAGCTGGGCATAGTGGTGCATGTCTGTAGTTTCCAGCTAATTGGAAGGCTGAGGTGGGAGGATTGCCTGAGCCCAGGAGGTTGAGGAAAAAACTTGGTATAACAGCAGTATCTACCTGGTGGGAATGCTATGAGGATGACATGACATACTTGTGAAGCATTTAGAACAAATGCCTTAATAAATGGTAACTTAACAAATGGTAAGTTTTTTTGTTTTGTTTTGTTTTTTGAGTTGGAGTATCACTCTGTCGCCCAGACTGGAGTGCAATAGCCACTCCCAGCCACCGCAGCCTCGACCTGCTGGGCTCTGGCAATCCTTCCGTCTCAGCCTTCCAAGTAGCTGGAACTACAGGTGCGCTCTACCACACCCGGCTAATTTTTTGATTTATTGTAGAGATGAGGTCTCACCAAGTTGCCCAGGTGGGTCTCGAACCCGCGGGCTCAGGCAATCCACTCACTAAGTTTTTTATTTTTAAAAAATTTAAAACATTTAATTAAAAATTTTTTAGAGATGGGATCTGGCTATGTCACCCAGCTGGAGTGTAGTGGTGTGATCATAACTTACTGCAGCCTCAAACTCCTGGGCTCAAGCGATCCTCCTGGCTCAGCCTCCTGAGTAGCTGGGATTACAGGCGCCACCACACCTAGTTCATTTTTACATTTTTTGTAGAGATGGGGTCACACTGTGTTGTTCAGGTTGGACTTGAACTCCTGACCTCAAGCAATCCTCCCAACTCAACCTCTCAAAGTGCTAGGATTACAGGCATGAGCCATCGCACCTGCCTCATTTGATCATCGAGTTTTCTTTTTTTTGAAGTGCAAACCCAAGTTGATTTCCTGGCCTGTTCCTCCCATGGAAGTTTGAACCAAAGAACTTCTGCCACCTAGCGGTTCTGTGTTGAATAAAGTAGAATTTGTGCACTGAAACATCTGGTGACCACAGGGCATTGCTTGAAAATTAGCGACCGTGTCTCTTTCCAAAGAGAGTGTCTGGACCTTGTATCAATTAGCTTTTGCTGTGTAACAAACTACCCTAAAATGGATGGCTTCAAACAATAGCCACTCATTGACAACTTGATTCTGTGGGTTGGCAAATTGGGCTGAGTTTAGCTGGGTGGTTCTTCCGCTGGCTTTCTTGGGCTCTCTCATGTGGCCACTGTCAGCTAGGGGGTTGGCTGGGGCTGAATGATCCTTGATGGCTTCACCCATGTGTCTGGCGTTTGGCAGTCTGTTGGCTGGGCTGCCTTGGATCTCCATGTGGGCCTCTCCAGCAGGCTAGTTCGAGCTCATTCCCAGGGTGGTTGCCGAGATGTTGGGAAAAGTGGAGAGGGCGACCCCAATGTGCAAACACTTTCCCTTGTGTCACGTTTGGTAATGTCTCATTGGCTAAAACAAACCATACCGTCAAACCCAGACCCAGGAAGTAGAGAAACAGAATCTATCTCTTGATGAGAGGAACTGGCAAATATTATGGCTGTTTTTCCTCCCCATAATCTACCATATGTGTTTGCTGGTGAGTAGCTGGGCATGGTTGTCGGTTTAAAATTTAAAGGATTTTGACTCTTTTATTATTATTTATTTTTATTTTTATTTTTATTTTTATTTTTTGAGTTGGAGTCTCACTCTGTCGCCCAGACTGGAGTGCAGTGGCCGCTCAGCCTTGACCTGCTGGGCTCCAGTGATCCTTCCGCCTCAGCCTTCCAAGTAGCTGGAACTACAGGCATGCGCTACCACGCCCAGCTAATTTTTTGATTATTGTAGAGATGAGGTCTCGCCAAGTTGCCCAGGCAGGTCTCGAACCCGCGGGCTCAGGCAATCCACTCACCTCAGCCTCCCAAAGCGTGGGATTACAGGCTGAGCCACCGAGCCCGGCTGAGAACAGAAATTCTTATCTTCTTAATGTCTACAAAGACCTGGCAAACTGATCTTCAACAACAATTCAGCCCATAGACCTATTTATCTATTTTGTAAAACCCACAACGTTTTTTTTTTTAATTAGCTGCCAATATTTAAAAGTTTGGAACTTTCACAGCATAGAAAAGAAGAACTAGCTGTTCCAGTGGCCCACATTCTCAAGTGGCAGCAACTGGCTGTAGCCAACTTGGATAGAGGCTGCCCCTTTCTAGAGGACTTTCTCTCCAATTTGCCACAGTCCCCACCACTCTCTTTTACCTCCAAACTGAGAAACAAAGTCAGTTGCCATTTATCATGTTCTACTGGGCCTCCCTCCTTTATAATGTGGCTGCCTGGCCCATGGGGAATATGGGAAAAGGAGCCAGGTCTCCCCAATCACCCCAGGAATGGTAAGGATGCATTACTCACAGCTAAGGCGTAGGGCATTTGCTGGAAAGCCATGTGGCTGAGTTTGGAGATAACATGGAAGGTTAAATATGGAAGAGACCTTCAAAGATCATCTCATTCAAACTCGCCATTGTATAGAAGAGGAAACTGAGGTCTCAGAGGCTAAGTGACTTGTATCACATCACAGAGTCAATTTACAGAAAAACCCCAGTCTAGAGTCCAGGTCTCTTAACTCCAGGCTCCTTCCATTGTAATAACAGAAATAGGAGGGGGGGAAAAACTACAGAGAAAGGAAGGAGACTGGGGACACAATCTCCCTCCTCCTCCCCCGGCTGTGGCAAGCAGCCAACTGGAGCTTGCTGCATATTTAATTTAAACCTTTGTCTGCCCTGGCAAGGACAAAGTACAATCTGTTTTATGTAAAAAGTCTTCCCTGAGGAAAGCCTCGGCCTCCAGCTGCGAAACTGATTGATGTTCTCAGAGTCCCCAGGAACTTCTGCTGGGATCCGAGGTTGTGGTTTCCAAAAAAAGAGTTTGTGAAAAGGGAAGCACTGAAAACAAATTTTTTTTTTCCTTTATTGTGTTTCTCTCAATCTGGGAAAATTAGACTGAAACGGGAGGGGGGAAGGGGTAAGACATGCAAATAAAGACTATTTTAAAAGCAGATTTCAGAGTCCCACGTGGGAGGGGCTTGGGATGACAAGCTGCTGCCAGAGGGAGACTGCAGCCTTGTCTAGAAGCTTTATTTGCATAGCAAGCACTCTGCTTTTACTTAGATTGCCTGCTTCGATCAATAAAGCTACCAAAATGTTCTAAAGATGCTTTATCTACACTTGAGGGAAGGCTGAAAGCCCTGACAAAATAAAATCACTAGTGATGCTTTATTTAGAGTGTTTGTGAAATGTCCTAATGGAGATTAAAATGCACCCTATTTTGAGAATTTCATGGGTTTTTTGATACCCTGTTTCGGGTGATCTGATTTGGGGTGACATTTCTTGTGAAGCCAATTTTGAATCCAGTCCTGGAGTCATAGCTGAGTGTTCCTGGATTGGTCTAAATAAGGGGACCTCCTGCCAGATTTCTGTTCCATGCCTGGTGACCTCTTGTGGCCGTCACCCTGAGGCTTAATGCACAGATAGTAACACTGAAGTGCCCCCAGGAGACCCGAAGAAGGCAAAACTACTACAAGAGTTCTGAGGGTGACTGACGTTTAACCCTGGAGGACTGGCCCTTCCCGGTAGGCCCCGGCCCCGCCTGGAGCAGGCCATGTCAGGTTGGAAGGATGGCATGGGTGAGAGAGAGTACAAGAGCCTGCCTGCACCTTCTGGCTTAGAGGCCAAACTCCAGCTTAGAGCTAGAACAAAGCCACTGCCAGGTCAGGGATAAGGAGCTCAAGTCTGTCTTGGGGTGGAGCCAGGACCCAGAAACCATTGCCATGAGCCACCAGCTGGCTGCTGTCCCAGGAACATGTGCAGCTGCTGCACAGGCCAGACCAGGCCTGCAGACTGTCACCGTGCCAGCCCCTCCATTAGGCCTCCCTGTCTCTGCTCTCATCAGGCTCACACCCAGTGCCCGTGTACTGTGTACTTTGGCATCTGCCTGCCTTTAGGTGTGTCCTGGGATGACTGAATAAACCTTCAGAAAAAACACGTGACCTGCTGGCTCTTATCTTTCTGGACATCACACTGTGGTTCTAAAGCTCCATAGAGGTCAAGGTGTGAAGTGCCAGACCTCTGAAGTTTTTTGGTCTGATAAAAATGCAGGAATGAACTGTTTCCCTTAGCTCTGTGTGGTCTAATTTAAGTACTTTCTGTTAGTACTCTTACAAGAACAATACAGGCACCATGGCTGCGGAAACAGAAATCCCTCCCCACAGGCCCTAATGGCGGGGGCAAAAATCAATGAATGGCCACATTCACGGCTGTTTCTAGAAGTGCTTCCTGGTGTCTAGGACTTTAAGCTTCGATAATAAAGTTAACAGCAATACAACCATACTGAGAAAAGGTCAAAAGGGGGGAAATCTTTATTTTAGAAAATATCATACTATTCTTTTTATATACTAGATCTTCTTCCATATACGTAGTTACTCTCCAAGGCAACTGATCCCACTGACCCTCTGGGAACTTGTTCTAAAAATTCCAGCTTCTTCTCTCCCCAGTTTTGTTTCCTCCTAGATTCGTCAGGCCTCTCCAGCTTGGGTACAAATCCCAGGCTTTTGACAGGCTGCACCAAGTCCATCTTTAGATTCCCTGATCACCAGAAAAAGGCCTATACAAACTTTCAGTAAGCCCTGGCCTTCAGGAATGCTCCCTAATATAGAATAAAGGGCAGGATGCCACAGTGGGGCCAGCGGGCTCAGTCCCATGGAGAGCAGCCCAGTAGGACTTAAGTCATAAAGACAAGTAAGACAAGGTCTCTGTGCTCATGAAACTGGTAATCTAGGAGATATGTTGCTTAACAAGGTGATAAGTGCACGCTAGCAGGGCAAATCAAGTGCTATGGGAACTCAGAGGAAGCAATGATTAATTATGCTGGGTATGGGGATTAAAAATCTGGGAATGTTTCCCAGAGAGAGTAACCGTGGAGCTGAAACTTAGAGGATGAGCAGGCTTGGGTCATAGGAAACTTAGTGGGCAGAGTATTCAGCAAGAGACATTCCAGGAAGAGGATGGTGCAAAAGGCTTTCAGACACCAAGAAGTGATGATACATGAAATGCTCGGAGCACAGCAGGTCATCCGGTACAGTTGGAATTTTCAGTATTATGTGGAGAGTGAACGAGAAAGACTGAAAAGTTAGGTTGGGCCAAATGGGGACTGTCTTGGAAAACAAACTCCTTGGACTTTAACCCGAGGGCAGTGGCAAAACATGTGACGGGTTTTAAGCAACTGGCTGGGTCAAGGGTTTAAGTTGGTATGTATGACAAGCCAAGTTGTCTAAAAATGACTCTGGGAGGTCACGTTGGGTGGCTTGGACAAGCCCTCTGGAACAGGAGCTTCCTCCTTCTCCCAGTGGAATGGGCTGCCCCAAATTCAGCTGTCTACCGGACTGGTGGTTTCTTTCCCACCCCAGCCAGAAGACTGACAACTCCCCTGAGGTCTCAAATCTCAGGGACTCAAAAGCTGGATTTCCCAGACAACCCCTCAGAACATCTGAAATCTAACTCAGTCTGCCTAGTGCCCCAGGATCTGTTGGTATCTCCACTGATACATCATTTTCACACTTTTTCCAGTGGAAAGCAACAAGGAGGTAGAAACCTTTCCTTGGAAGATAACATGCTGTATTCCAAAAGATGCCTTTCCTTCGATTCATGTAAGCCTGGGGGATTTTGTAGATATCTTCTCCTCAGGCCAACATGTGCTTTGTAAGTTTCTACAAGAAAGTCTTTTTCTAAATCCATACCATGGGGTGTTGTGAATGGTTTTGGACCCTGGTGTTTTTTAGCCATGGTGACCTGTGACTGCATCCACGTTGTACCAAAGCAGGGTGGCATTTTCCCATTGCCAATTAAGACTTTTTGTGTTATTGTTGCAGCAACTCACCAGAAACAGGAATAATCGCACTGAGATAGGCACCGGAGACCGAGGGGAGAATCGAAGGCATTTATTCCAGAAGTCTCAGGCAGAGTAGCCTCCCAAAACCTGAGCTCTGACCCTCAGTTTCAAGCTGATTTTGTAGAGCTTTTTGAGGTTACAACATACGTGGGTTTGCCATTGGTGGGTTTACAATTTTAAATTTAGGACCAGGAATGGTTTCTTCCACAATAAGCATTGAAGCAGACATCTTTGTGAACATTTCCATATGAAGTGCAGTAAAGTGTGTTTACAGAGGCAGAGATTGCAGTTAAGGGAAATGGCATGCAGCTGCTTACTTAAGATAAGACCCTTGAGGTCAGCTTTCCTGCTTAATTCCTGTTTTTCCATCTAATTATAACAGAAAACCCAACTAAAACTGGCTCTAAAATTGAAGGGAATTTATTGTTTCACTATAACGGTTTCACATAACTGTTGGGGTGGGCCTAGAGTAGTTAGTACAGTGTTTTTTCGTTTTTTGTTTTTGAGTTGGAGTCTCACTGTCACCCAGACTGGAGTGCAATGGCCGCTCCCGGTCACCGCAACCTCGACCTGCTGGGCTCCGGCGATCCTTCCGCCTCAGCCTTCCAAGTAGCTGGAACTACAGGCGCGTGCTACCACGCCCGGTTCATTTTTTTTTATTTATCGTAGAGATGAGGTCTTGCCAAGTTGCCCAGGCGAGTCTCGAACCCGCGGGCTCAGGCAATCCACTCACCTCGGCTTCCCAAAGTGCTGGGATTACAGGCTGAGCCACCGAGCCCGGCCAGTCCAGTGTTTTAACGATTTTTTTTTTTTTTTGAGTTGGAGTCTCACTCTTGTTGCCCAGGCTGGAGTGCAATGGCATGCTAAAGGCCACCACAACCTCGACCTGCTGGGCTTAGGCGATCCTTCCATCTCAGCCTTCCAGGTAGCTGGAACTACAGACGCACACCACCATGCCTGGCTAGTTTTTGTGATTTATTGTAGAGACAAGGTCTCACCAAGTTGCCCAGGCTGATCTCTAACCCCCAGGTTCAAGCAGTCCTCTCGCCTCAGCCTCCCAAGATGCTAGGATTATAGGTTGAGCCACCACTCACGGCCTAATGGTGTTATCAGGAGCCCATTTCTATCTCTGCTCCACCTTTGCTAGTGTCAGCTTAATTCTAAGGCTGACTTTCTTAACAGTGGTAGGAAAGCTGCCAGTCACAATCAAGCCTGTAACATTCACATCCAATGGCAGAGAGGGTTTCTGGACCAACATTCCAAGCCAGTGTCCTGAAAGTCCCCAAGATCAAATAATAAATAAATAATTAGTAATTGTGTGCATACCAATTCATGTCTCCATTTAACAAGTATCTATTGAGTACCTATTACATACCCACCACTGTTTTAGGATATGGGACACTGAATGACTGACTAGCTTAAAGCAATTGGTACCCACCACTGGAGCTGGGAGTATGTGCTATCTAAGAAACGCAAACGAGAGAATGGATACTAATACGCATCCAAAACATCTCATACAGTTTTTCTACTGGAAGTGGGGTTCGAGAACTGGCATTATTGGCATCACTTGGGAGCTTACTATAAAAGCAAAATCTCAGGTACTGCCCCAAATCTACTGAATCAGAATCTGCATTGTAAAAAGATCTCCAGATGATCCCTATGAACGTAAAAACGTTGAGGAAAACTTAGCTACAGCAGAGATGAAAACAGTGTTACAATTGGTGCTGGAAGGGAAAGAAGTTGAGAATAAACCAAAGGGTCTGTGTAGCAGACACAAGTAAGGGTGTGCTGCTCATAACAGCTCTCCCAGAGGCAATTGCGCAGCTAGTCCCCCTGCCCCCCCCCACCACTAAGGGATAATTGATTCAAAGGAAGATGTCCCAGCCAAGGAGGTCAGTTAATTGATCGTCTTCTGGGAGTTTGAAACATGAATAATGAGAAATAGAAAAAGAAGGTTTTTCGACCAGATTTGCAAGTTGACAGAGCCCTAGATCCAGAAGTACCTCATCTGGAGGCCCCTAAAGTGCTCTGAGGTTTGGTTATTCTGCCACGTCGTTGCTTCCTCCATTCAATACTCCCTTTTTAGCTTAAGTTCGCCAAAAGGGATTTCCATTGCTTCAAAATAACCTGAATTTAGGTAGCTTTGACTTTCTCAGTATAGTCATCTTCTGGGGATGATAGTGTTTGGTCTGCCTTGAAGGAGAGACCAAAGTTAACCCATTTCATCATGTAGTCTAAGATGCTTTAGCTGCATTTCTCCTTGGCTTCCAAAATTGATCCCCAACTCAAGCTATAAACACTGAACTTTATTCACAGTTGACTTGAGCTTAACAAAGCCACTTTTATAGTATTTTTTAAAATTCTACATTTTAGCCGGGCTTGGTGGCTCAGCCTGTAATCCCGCGCTTTGGGAGGCTGAGGTGAGTGGATTGCCTGAGCCCGAGGGTTCAAGACCCGCCTGGGCAACTTGGCAAGACCTCATCTCTACAATAAATCAAAAATTAGCCGGGCAGTGCGCACCTGTAGTTCCAGCTACTTGGAAGGCTGAGGTGGAAGGATTGCCGGAGCCCAGCAGGTCGAGGCTGCCATGGCCAGGAGCGGCTACTGCACTCCAGTCTGGGCGACGGAGTGAGACTCCAACTAAAAAAAAAAAAAAATTCTACATTTCATGCAAATGCTGGTGGTTTTCATAAGAAATGTTTTCTTCTAGTTTGCTTTCTGTGTATAAATGGATGTATCTTTCTAGAAAGATCAATTAATGTGTCCTCTTGACTCTGACCATCTATTGCTAACTTTTTCAAATACAGTCTTTTATAACTATATCCAACAAATGATTGAATTATGGTGATACTTTTTTTAAATTTTACATGCAAAATGTTTTCAATCAAATGTTGGCTAATAGCTAGACTGTTTGGAAATCAACAATCCTAATAGATGGGAAAACAACATAGCCATTTAAAGCTTAATTACTTCTTCAGGCTCATTGTGAGAAAATCAAGGTTTTCTTTATTTGTCTGATTCTGTATTCCTTGTAATATTTTCTCTTATTCCACAACATTCTCCTTTCCTTCTTAAAAAAAAAAAATCTTAATGCAACAAAACAATGAGGAGGTCAAATCTTATAAGGAACAAACATGACATCACATAGGGAAGTGAGTCACTGCACATCATACTGGGAACTGAGTCAGGACTAAACTGACTCACATCTTTCTGGGCCAAGAACCAATTCTAGTTATATCATGCTGGAAAATGACTCATTTACTACCTTTATTAGCTCCCCTCAAGATCAAGTCAACTGCAAATTGGAGTGGGTCTTATGAAACTCAAGTGGCTCTGCTTGAGCCATTACTCTCTGCGGGTACACAGAGGCTTTCTGTGTCTGAAACTGACTGGTTGTTTTGCCACAAGAATTCAAGCCTAGCCTTGCCAACAGTGCATTGCACTTATCTGAGCTAACCACATCTAAACATTAGCATATCCACAATCTTTGTAGTCTATATAAGTACATTTTTTAGACAATCAGTTGGTTGATTGTAAATCTATCATCACTCATATGTTATAATAATCCTTGTAGAAAATAATCTGAAAAAGAAACTACCCAGTTAGTGTTTTTGTCAATAAGATGTCCAAATACAACAATAGCTAACACCCCTGTTTCTTGCCTTGTGGTTACCTCGGCAAGTAAACTGACTACAACAGAAAGATGTACTGATCAAGTATTCCAGTTAAAAGAGGAAAGGAAGACAGGGAAAATCAGAGCTCCAGAATTATAACATAATTCCTGGAACAATATAAATAAGTGCCTTGTAAAGAAATATTAATATTTTTAGCACCTGGAAGCATAAAAGTAATTATTTTATGTATTAATAGTTAGCAGAGCTGGGCTGGGTGGCTCAGCCTGTAATCCCAGCATTTTGGGAGGCCAAGGCGAGTGAACTGCCAGAGCCTGCGGGTTCAAGACCAGCCCGGGCAACTTGATGAGACCTCGTCTCTACAATAAATCAAAAAATTATTTGGGCATGGTAGCACGCACCTGTAGTTCCGGCTACTTGGAAGGCTGAGGCGGAAGAATCACCGCAGCCCAGCAGGTTGACACTGGGGTGGCCATGAACGTGCCACTGCACTCCAACCTGGACGACGGAGTTAGTCTCCAACTAAAAAAAAAAAAAATAGCAGACTCTCATAGCCACAAACATAGAGAAATTTCACATACATATCCAGAAATTCTGACAACACTGAGGTCATTCTTCTGTATGACAGTTGGTTGGGGCAGAATATCAGCTGATCCACGTAGAGAGGACATTGAAAGTTCTCTCCAAGAATCTCCAGTTCTCCACAGTCCCAGCTACAGTCATCCCTCAGCATCCATGGAGAATTGGTCCCAGGACCCCTGTGGACACCAAATCCATGAAAACTCAAGCCTCTGATATAAAATAGCATAAAAATGTTCACATAACCTACGCACATCTTCCCATGTAATTTTTTTTTTTTAAATCAGGATCTCACTCTGACTCCCAGGCTGGAATGCAGTGGCACAGTCACAGCTAACCACAACCTTGAACTCCTGGGCTCAGAAGATCCTTTCACCTCAGCCTCTTGAATAGCTGGGACTATAGGACTGCATCACCTTACCTGGCTAATTTTTACCTTTTTTTTAGTATGTTCCCATTTCACATTACTTGATCCGAGTAGGCATTTGAGTTTGCAACCCCTGATAAGTAGAGTCTTAATTTTTTTCTTACTATTGAAATACAATAAACAGAAATAGAAAAGTGTTAAAGAATGTAAAATTTTTCAATGCTTATTCACATTGTAGGTTGGCTAGTCTTGTTTTCAGGTTTCCAGTGAGATCTTTCTTTTATTGAACATTCTATTTGTACAGGACAATGTGCTAGACGCTATATATAAACGTACAAGATACTGTCTTTATCCTCATGGTGCTTGTGATATTCTTGAAAAGACAGGTCACAGAACCACGTTCTTTCTTTGAAATCCTCTTTTTTGTTTGTTTTTTTGTTTGTTTGGGTTTTTTTGAGTTGGAGTCTCACTCTGTCGCCCAGGCTGGAGTGCAGTGGCACACTCACGGCCACCCCAGCATCAACCCACTGGGCTCTGGCGATCCTTCCGCCTCAGCCTTCCAAGTAGCCGGAACTACAGGTGCGCTACCATGCCCAGCTAATGTTTGATTTATTGTAGAAATGAGGTCTCTCCAGGTTCCCCAGGCTGGTCTTGAACCCACGGGCTCTGGCAATCCACTCACCTCAGCCTCCCAAAGTGCTGGAATTACAGACTGAGCCACCAAGGCCGGCCTAAAATCATGTCTTAACAAGCATTAAAATGAGACTCAAAGACTTGAGATGAATTTACCCGAAACCATAGAAACAGAGCTTATCTTTCCCAATTCATGGACCTCTACCTCTCAATCTAAACTGCAAAATTGGAGTAATGTTGTGTTCTGGAATGTAAAGTTCTTCTTTTTTGAGTTGGAGTCTCACTCTGTCGCCCAGACTGGAGTGCAGTGACCGCTTCCGGCCACCGCAGCCTCCGCCTCAGCCTTCCGAGTAGCCGGAATTCGCGCTACCATGCCCAGCTAATTTTTTGTAGAGATGAGGTCTTGCTTGCCCAGGCGGGTCACGAACCCGCCGGCTCAGGCAATCCATTCACCTCAGCCTCCCAAAGGCGCAGGATTACAGGCTGAGCCACCGAGCCCGGCTGGAATGTAAAGTTCTTAAGTGCACAGCCTTTATCCTGAAGAAATCTATATTTGAGCAGAATTGTAAAGACATTAAGCAAATAATTTAGATATTTGGTGGCATGTGATAAGTGCATAACAATGGAACAAAAAACCTATCACAGCACCCCGGGATCATTTCCTGTGAGGTGTTTAGAGAAGACCTGAGCCTACCACTGAGCCTGAACAACTCTTGGGCAGATGTCCTTAACTTACTTATTCTAACCCTAAACCAAGGCTGCGAGCCAGCTGAAGAAGAGCTGAGGTTTTCCCCAGTAAACCCACACAATTCTGACTAGTGACGACAGGGAAAGTTTAAACAAGGAAGTAGTGGTGTGGGTGGTAGGAGAGAGGAAGAAAACCAGAAAGTCCCTAAGAGAAGGGAGCTTGAAGCCAGGCTCGGTGGCTCAGCCTGTAATCCCGCGCTTTGGGAGGCTGAGGTGAGTGGATTGCTTGAGCCCGCGGGTTCGAGACCCGCCTGGGCAACTTGGCGAGACCTCATCCCTACAATAAATCAAAAACTCAGCCGGGCGTGGTAGCGCGCTCCTGTAGTTCCAGCTACTTGGAAGGCTGAGGTGGAAGGATCGCCGGAGCCCAGCAGGTCGAGGCTGCGGTGGCCGGGAGCATGCCACTGCCCTCCAGCCTGGGCGACAGAGTGAGATTCCAACTCAAAAAAAAAAGAGGGCTCAGTCAGGGTCCCGAGCCTGGTCACTACATAA
>CAUYQG010095914.1:0-12500 GCA_963574415.1 Tarsius wallacei
GGAGCCCGCGGGTTTGAGACCCGCCTGGGCAACTCGGTGAGACCTCATCTCTACAATAAATAAAAAATTAGCCGGGCGTGGTAGTGCGCGCCTGTAGTTCCAGCTACTCGGAAGGCTGAAGCGGAAGGATCGCTGGAGCCCAGCAGGTCGAGGCTGTGGTGGCCAGGAGCGGCGACAGAGTGAGACTCCAACTCAAAAAAAAAAAAAAGCAGTGCTTTGTGGGGAACGATTAACTTAATAGACTTTTTCACACATGAAACTTGAGTATACTGCTCACTTCTTATTCACTCCAGATCACCACTACAAGGCAGATAAACTGAAAGATAGTTTGGTAGTCACCATCATTAAAAGATTAAAGAAATTTCCTGCCCAGACCCTGGATGAAAGGTGATACCTCCTGATAAATAGCGCTCCTTACTGTAAGGAGTTTGTCTAAGGTGAATGTCACTGATATGACTGAGGACTTTCTATGAAAGGAACCAGAAAATTATGAGAAACAGAGTTACAGGCAAAAAGTCTACCATGCTCTCTCTCAACCACTTGATTTGCTCATTGATCCTGAGAGCTAAACTAGAATTTCAGGGCTGAAAATCTTACCTTACAATACTGGCAAGATAAACCCCAAGGGGAAACAGATGGCTCCCCACAATCTAGAACTACAAGCTAGGTAGCAAAAGCTAAAGGAAAATGTATTTCTGATGGAAGCACCAGAATATAAGCTCTATGAGAGCAGAGATGTCATCACTGCTGTTTCCCTAGTTTCCAAAAGCCTACCTGGTACATGTTAGTTAAACGAGTGAATGAATTAAGTTTAAGAATTTTTCTTTCTAAGACAGTAGTAGCCACATCTGGCTATTGAGCACTTGAAATGTGGCTCGTTTGTGAGAATAGGAAAAACACTGTTTTGTTTGTTTGTTTGTTTATTTTCTATTTTTAGACCTGGTATCTACAAAATTAACTACAAAATACTAAGAACTTCAAATTGTGTGTGTAATAAATGAATGAATACATATACACACACAAAGAAATGTGGTTCATTCAAATTGAGTTCCACTCTAAGTGTCATACTTGATTTCAAGAAGTTAGTAAAATAATATAAAATAACTCATTGATAAAGTTTATATTAATTATACATTCAAATGATAACACTGGATAGGTTGGGTTAAATAAAATATATACATCTTACTTGCTTATTACTTTTTAATTTCTGGCTACTGAAAAATATAAAACTATCGATATAGCTCATGTTATATTTTTATTGAAAAGCATTGGCTTAGGAAATGTGTTTTACTGCCCCAGATATATTAGCATTTGTTTTGATGTAAAATATTTTACATTAAACAGCTATAAATGAAAACTCCTCTAACTCAACAAGTAATAATGATGTACTTTCCGCATTGTGGCACCTCATCAAGAGTTCCCAAGCTAAGCAAAGTCTAAAGGGGACTGGTCTAGCTAGAGACACAGTTAACAACAAAAAAACCCTAAAAATTTCAGTGTTTTTCTGAGGTAACATATTTTTATATTCATTTGAAACATTACCTCAGATGTATGAGGTAGCGTAATAACCGTTCTTCTGTATGTCGGATGTTCTCCTTATTAACATTTCTCTTCATTTCTTGTTTAACCGGTACAGAAAAAGTTCTTTGTCGTAGGAATGTCTGATGATTGGCTGGCATATCTCGTAAGTCATATATCACAACAAACATCTTCACCACAGTCTTATTAGGATTAAATAAGGTCTGAAGAAACAATATAGAAATTATTCTTTAAAAATAGTGATTTGTTGATGTGACTCAGAATGATTGTGACAATAATTAAATAAGTCTTTTAATAACAAAATAATTCTACTGGATATAATTCAGTTTCAGGAACTAAAGAAGTACAGTTTAAGAAGTTTACAAAACAATATTCAGTATTTTTTTTAAAAGATTCCATTTAATTTTTTATTTCATAATAAAATCCTGTAACAAATCAAATTCTTTAGTCACAAATTTCATAATAATATTGACAATATGTAGCTTGTACTCTGTTCATATTTTTAAAAAGTAGTTCCACAGGTATAAGTAAAGTATATTCTTACTGGGTTAAAATATTCCAGTCTAATTATTTTAAAAATTAGCTTTGCTAAAGAGTATCAACTGCAAAATTCTCAAAACAGAATTTTAATGTTTTCCATATTTTAATAGTGAATAAACAGAATATTTCAAATAAAATACAAGCTCAGTAAAACTAGAATTTTTGGTGTTTTAGGTACATATGGTTATTGTAAAATTAAAAATAGGTGCTCAAAGAAGAGCCTTTTTCCTATTTGAAAAATTTTCCAAGTTTAGAAAATTAAGCTCATTATTAAGTTCAAAGTTGGCTAAATAATATTTCATTTTCTCATACTTGGAATCATTTCCAAATATGCAACAACATACGCTTCTTAGGAAAAATCACCAATATCATTACAGACCAAAATATGTATCCTTGGTGAAGACTGAATTGAATTTAACTGGTAGTTGGCTATGAAAAATTGAAGGAATATTATTTTTAAAAGTACTAATTTTTAAACAAAACCCCAAGCTGCTGATCTGACTTTAACCAAATTACCAACACATCAATAGGTAACTTGGTGCCCATGCTTTCAGAAGCTCATCCGTGGCACTGGACATCACTCACTGAATCAAAATGAGAAATATATCAATATTATGATCCAATTTTTGAAATCTAGTGAGTCTTAAGATTAAGACTAATACATTCAACAACCATAATAATTCATAAGCCAGGAATTTAAACCATGTATATAAATAATTAAACTATATAAAGAATGAAAGATATACCCAAATTTCATTATTTATAATTAACTACTAACATTGGCAGTCTCCAAACAAGAGGTGAATGTGCTGCCTCTGGGTTTATGCCCATCATGACAACTGCCAGCTAGCTTTATGCCGATTCACATTTTTCCATAAGCAACATAGCCAGGAGCAAGAGAACAGAGCATTATCATTCCTTTAGCTCAAAAAACCCACTTGACATAAAAATCATACTTTCATATCTAGTGATATATACACATAGATTGCATAGAACTAAGTTTCACTCCTGTGTGATATGAAATAAACAAATGTACAGACTCTTTGCAGTATTGGAACAATGAAGTGGGTAAAAGTGATCTGACAAAGCACTGAACACACTGAGGTCAAAGATCATAAGAAGGCTTGTTGGATTAGACTAGCTCCTGGGTGGGAGGAACAAGCCTTAGTCTGCAAGCTTTGTAAACTTGAGGGCTTGCAGAATTATCCTCATTCAGGTCTGGAGATGAACTCAATTGCAAGCTGGCCTTGATATCAAATTATTCTTCTGAGAACCCCAGACCAGGGATGATGAAGGACTGCTCTGGGCTAGAAGGATGCTCCTAAGCCAAAATGAGATCAATCCCTAGACCAACATGAATGATGCCTTCTCCACTTTGACATCTGTCAGACTATATTTCTGTTTGGTGTGACTTTCTCATTAGATCAATTTTAGAAATTATGATACTAGGGATAATATAATTTTGTTTCCCAAGTGTTCCTGCCAAAGCAATACGATTATTTGGGGGTCTCCTTTTAATTAGATCGATCTCAATTTGGTTTATTATATTAAACAGAAGGCACCAGCAATGTTATCTTCTAATTATACTGAAAACAGCTCTATTTACGTTATGCAAACTGTCACAGATTCTTTTTCTAAAGTATTCACCTTGATTAGCTTATTAATGCTTTCCTTTTATGGAGGTCCCCAAATGGTCATTCCTGGGGCAGAGCAGAGAAACTCCAAACAAAGCTCCAGCCCCACTGTTACTTACCAAAGTTGTTGCAGCAGCAGTAGCAGGAGAAAGGGCTAAGTTCTATATGTATGTGAGAGAATGATTATTGCAATTGTAGGCTATAAAACACATACCACTTGTATTGTTCCTGAAGGAGGTACTCGATAACCCCTTTTACCAAGGGACTCTAAAGTAATCACACCCTTGAAATAAAAGAAGACAAATTGAGTACAAACTTATGCATATGTTTATAAAAGACTAAAATAAATAACAATTCATATAATTATTACAACTTCAGAATTCCATTTCTATGGAAATACATTAAAATGAAATTAATAGGGATATATGTTGTTTCCATCCCTTAGGAAACAATTTTACTGTTCTTCCTGGAGATTTTACAATAAATAATATATAACATCAGTGGCCACAGTGCTTGGAATTTCTATTAAGACATAGGATATGTCTGCTCTCAAACTCCTGGGCTCAAGTAATCCTCCTGCCTTGACTTTCCAAAGTGTTGGGATTATAGGCATGAGCTACCATACCTGGCCTAAGATATAGGATATAAAAGTAAGAAGTTCCTAACCAAAAAGGAAAAACATGGAGGTTATAGGATTATTCCCATGTATCTTAGGGGAGAGTGGAAATGAAGAAGCAAAAACAATGTAAAAAGTCATAAATGTGGAAGGGTCTAAGTCTTGGCCAAAAATAAAGTTAACTCTTGAGTCAGGAAGTTGAGTTAAGTTACATGTATGGATTTCTGACTAGAGACAGAAAAAAATTGAGAGAAAATTTGGAAGTCTGTGGTTCCTGCCTGGAAATTACTTTATGGAAGAGATGTTTAAGACAAAAAAAAAAAAAAATGGAGGTTCAATCAGTAACTTGCAAGACCGTGGTATGCTCTCTGGTAAAGATATAAAATCTTACTTTCCTACTGAAATATTTCTTCAGAAATAACCTTATATCATGATCTGTCTTAATACAGATCTTATTATGGTACAGTGCTTAGTGTGTCATTTACTTATTAAGGAATCTAAGAATCCAAATTGATTACAAATCAGAACAAGATGGGATTGAAGGTCCAAGAGTTAAGATTTGACACAAGGTTAAAGCTAAATTAGGGTCATTTTTTCAGAGAAGTCTAAAAAGGGGGATATTGGGAGTCTTTCAGTTAGTCTGCTATTCCATTAATAGTTCTCGGACCAGGATCATCAGCATCGCTTGTGAACTTGTTAGAGATACAGAATGTCTGACTTCTCCCCAGATCTACCAAATCAAGCCTGAATCTTAACAAGACTGCCCAGATGACATCATATCTACATGAAAGTTTGAGAAGCACTGCTCTAGTATATGAAGTCATTTTTCTTTTTCTTTCTTTCTTTCTTTTTTTTTTTTGAGTCAGTGTCTCACTCTGTCGTCCAGGCTGGAGTGCAGTGGCATGCTCATGGCTACTGTAGCCTTGGCCTGTTGGGCTCAGGCGATCCTTCTGCCTCAGCCTTCCAAGTAGCTGGAACCACAGGTGTGTGTCACCATGCCCAGCTAATTAAAAAAAAAATTAATTGTAGAGATGAGGTCTTGCCATGTTGCCCAGGCTGGCCTTGAACCCTGGGGTTCAGGCATCCTCTCGCCTCTGCTTCCCAAAGTGCTGGGATTACAGGCATGAACCACCACGAATGGCTGAAGTCATTTTTCTAAGGATGCTTTAATCACCACAGAAGTGCAAAGAATGAGGAAAAAGTATAAATTAAAACAAGATATGTTCAAACTGAATGTGTAAAAGCTTCTCAATAACCAAGATGACCAAATGACGACAGATAGTAACGGTGATGCATAATTACTAGAGAGATTTAAAAAATAAATTCTGATTCATTTGTTTTAACTGGGCCTGTAATTTTTGTTTAGTAGCCAAGTAGAGTAATTGCATGTTCTATATTTCATGAGTATATCATTATACACTGTACAAGCCAAACTTACATAAAAGAAAATGTAAAACAGGACTTTCCCATTAGGTGACATGTCTGTTGGGGTTGAAAGTTGGACCAGTGTTGGGAGGCAAAAAGGAGTGAGAAAGGTAAAAGGGATGGCCAGACTTTGATATACGAATCCCTCAACTCCAAGTGAACAACATTTGACACTGGTTTACTAAATAACACATTAATACTGAGAAAAATGTTCACGGAAATTGGCACTTATAAGACACGTGGTTCTTGACAAATCTGACTTACCACATGGTCATTTAGAGCATGAAAACAGTATGTCAACAAACTGTATCCCTAACCAAAACAGCAATGAAGCTTTAATAAGCTTTAACAATTTCTCTCTCACAATCTGCTCTACATGTCTTCTAATAAGGTATTATTTACCCATTTCTTATTAGAGCAGTGTGGCTATTTACTCTACATGAAAATGGTATAGTACATTATACCCCTGTACTTCTCACTTCCAGAAAGTAAAATATACTTAAATAATAGCTACCTTTATGATCACATAACTACAGGTGATATATTATTGTTTTTCTTCACCAGCCATCTGCATCCCCTCAGCCACATGCATACAGTAAAATAGGTAAGGCAAAAAAAATGACTATCAAGCCTATATGCATTTCCCTTAATACATACAATTCCAATAGTTTTAGAATAATAGTAACTAAGTCAATCTATAAATAAAAATATAGATTTTTTGGAAAAACCTTTAAGTTTAAGACAGCACTTTAAAACAATAATTTCCAAGCAATCTAAGACCAGTAGCATTGGCAAGTCGGGAATTTTAGAAAGAGATTATTTGAAATTCTGTTAATATTATTAAAATTTATTATTTAATATTTGCATTATTTTAATGGATCAGCATATTATATTTATACCTAAAAAAATTTACCATATTAACATAAAGAAGAAACACATACATTCTCCTGACATTTAAAAACAAAATAATAAGGCTAAGAGAAACTAAATTTGGACAAAATCTTACACAAAAATGTCTCAAATTATTACAAAACAGAGAATATGCAAAAATAATTGGAAAACTGAGAGAAGTATATCTTGAGCTGGTTGATTACAAATAGAAAGAAGTCATACATAACCCTGTTAATATAATGGAAGTCATACCATAAATTTGCCCTGGCATACCTGTTTTATTTTAATTTTTATATTTTATGTTATTTTATTACAAGATGTGGGGTATAATTCAGGGTTAGGTATACAAATGTTCATTATGCAGGTACCCTTGTTGATGAGGTGTGAACACCTACTTTAGATATATATCTGCCTGGTTTCGAAATACATAGTTTCTAAACAGCTAAGTGTTGTCATATAATGCCTGGAGAAGATTGCTTGCCACTAATTCCCAACTGGAGAGAGATATTACATGGCTTGAGTTAATCTTTGAGGAATTCTGTACCACCTCTACTTAACAAAGATAACTTTCTGTGCTAAAATTTTTACCCTTGTGAGTCATTTGTATAATCTGTGATGAAAGGTTCTGAAGTTATTATTAGAATAACAAATAGGAGTGTTCTGTCTCACCCTTGTGGGTCTGTGATATGTATTATCAAACGTGATTGATGCTGTGAAAACAGACTAAACTACTAAAATATAAGTATTCCCTAAAGAATAAAATTAATTTTACTAATTTACACTAGAAAATATTTGTGGTCCAAGATTTGGGCTGGGTCACTTGCAAACAGAACTCATTCCTAATAAGTAAACTGATTTAGAAAAAAATATATAAGGGATAGTTAATTAAAGAATATTATCACAGAAAAGAAAGTCAGGGATTCTTAAAAGGATAGATTAATTCAGTAACCTGAAACACCAATCAGGCTCTCGTCCTTAGAATGGAGTGAACCTTCCTTGAGAAAGGTGTGCAAATAATAAGTAGGCTATATTTATGTCCCTAAAAAGTACAGCTTCCTTTCCTCTCTGTTATTTCTCAATTATGTAGACATCCCTTTTCACAGCTTTTATCAATAACAAAACACATTGATACTAATATCCTTGAAAATCCTGAAGGTAGAAGATGAGGGAGAGGAGTGTTAGGAGAAAAAAGAGTTAGGCCAGGTGTAAGTCAGGAAATTGAAGTATCAACACTGGGCTATAGCTGGGCGCAGTGGCTCATGCCTGTAATCCTAGCACTTTGGGAGGCAGAGGTGAGAGGATTGCCTGACCCTGGGCAATGCAGCAAGACTTCACCTCTACAATGAATAAAAAAATTAGCTGGACGTGGTGGCACACACCTATAGTTAGTTAAAGCTACTTGGAAGGCTGAGGCAGAAGGATCGCCTGAGCCTAGCAGGTTGAGGCTGTGGTGGCCATGAGCATGCCACTGCACTCTAAACTGGGTGACAGAGTGAGACTACCACTCTGTACTGTACAGGACTGGGCTGTACAGTTTAATGCCTACAGTAATATTTATTCCCCAAATTAAGACCTGACATGAAACTCCAGATTTGGCTCCATATTTGATATCAATACTGTATACTGCAGACTTTTTACAGATCTGCATTGCTAGCCACTTCTCCCTCTGTCTCTTGGAAAAGGGCTAATACTAATAAGACACCAGGATACACTGTCATTTATGCAACTGAAGTCTTATTTTATCTGCAATCCACTGGAATAAAAAAAATGAGAAACATAAAATCGCAGGCTCGACCTCAAGGCCCAAGACCGTGCTCGAATTCTTCTTAGCTAACTTACTCTGCATTAAGACATTAGCATGAGTCTGAAATAGCTAGTATTCTAAAGAACCTTAGGCTTAGAAAAGAATGGGCCAAAGACAAACCAAAAAGGAGAAAGCAGAGTGAAAAGGCATCACAGAAGCCTTAGTTTGCCCAATCTTTCACTTAAACCTTATTGAGATAAGGATCACATGGGAAGGTGACTCTTGTAGGATTATAGTGCACAGTTAACACTTGCTAATTTGTGTGAACTCAGCAAGATAGACTTATAATGTCACTAATCAATTTTAATTATTTTTTTTAAGTCACACAGAAACAAGTAAACTTTTAACACCATTCTTAAACGCAAAAAAGTTTCTGTATTGTATTCAGAAAGAAGTTGTAAGGTCATATTTTGGTATATTAGTTTGGATTCTGCTTTTAGTTCTCTTAGGAAATGTTTTAAACTTTCAAGTATTGCACCAAAGCACATGAAGACATTTGTAATTAAGTTGGTTGGTTTGGCAGAAAAAGACAACTTAAAAAATACTTGCCATATAAGGAGAGGGAGCATTATCATCTGAAACACTGTAGAATGACACTTCAACTGGAAGAGTCAAATGTGTGGGGCAGAAAACACCACTTGCCCCTACCTCAGCAGTAAAACCATCCACAATGCCAAGAGGATCTAAACGATAGTTCAAGACAGATTCCTGAAAGACAAAATAAAGTAATTAAAAAACCCAATTATAAAAGTCAACACATTCATTTTTTTCTATTAAAAATGTATTACTATGCTTTCTAGCACTAGAAAACGGTCATTACCATGGCCATATCCTCATTTCTGCTGTTCATCTCACCTGAAATCAACCTCATTTCCCATTAGTCTTCTATCATCCTCTAAAGTTTGGCTTCCTTTCACTATTCTAACCCCTACTGTACAGAACTCCCCTGGAACTTCACCATTAAATAGACCTGTTTAGTATGTTATTTTTATATCTGTAAATTTAAAAATATGCTCGACAACAGCAAGTATTTATTTCTCACAGTGTGATTAAATCATGGTGTTAGGCACATAGAAGCACTTAAAAACCTAACAGGTTATATATGGCAGTTTCATCCAAAGATGACACCAAGCACTTATAACTTTGAGAAATAACTGCTTCTTTTAAAAAATGCTGTTGTATGTGACATGCGTTTTACTGTATAAACAATAAGTGTACATTAGAAAAAAACTAAGAGTACAGAAATACAAATAGCAGAGAAGTTCCTTATCCATTCTTCCCAAGATCACTGACTGGTATTTTAATAGTTACCTTTCCAGGTATAAGAAACATTTTAAGACTTTCACAAGTTTTCTTTCACATACATACATCAACATGCATACATTATGAAATGTGAGTAGTATTCCTTTAAGACATTCTTTCAAAAGAAATGTTGCAAACTCTCATGCTTCTAATGGTCTGTGTAATCTAAACTGAAAACAGTTACATACCAACAATCTAGTCTCCTGGTCAAAAAGACCTGTATCACAACCAACTTATGTCACAGCCAACCTTCTAAATCTTCCCTCCTGCCCGGCAGTCTACCCAATCCATATTCTGCTGATTTACCTCTTAGTCTCATGGCCTCATCTCTATACCCACCACCACTATCCCAGTGATCTACGTGATCCTCACAAGTTCTCCTCTGAACAAATGCAACATCTTCTAGTTAAGTCTTTCCAACTATAGTATATCTTCTGTACTACTACTAAAGTTTTTCTTTTATTAAAAAATGTTTTATCATATTATCCACCGTACTTTTTTCCCTGCTGTCTGTAGGACAAAGTCAAAATTCACGGCACCGTATGTACATCCTACCCTACCTATCTTGCTGCATCTCTCCCCACTTGTGCAGAGTGCCCTGCTTCAGTTCCAGCTTTTCAACATCTCCATGCTATGTTACTACTTTTGCACATATACCCAGGCACGTGTAGTTGCTTCTGTTTAGAATCTCTTGTCCCTCACCACAGAAATTTACTTGGCAAATTCCTACTCATCTTTTGTGACTAAGTTCAAGTGATAGTTCCTCAGTAAAGTTTTACACTATTCCATCAGCAGAGACAGCAGATATACAGGTTCTAGCATACTTTTATACTAGTATTAATTACTTGAGCTCATACATTATTTACAAGTCCCTTTTCTATAGTGGACTATAAACTTCTCTAAAGCAGGAACTTCATTATTTAGCTCTGTATCCTTACTATACAGTATGACACACAGTAAGTACTCAATAAATGTTCCTAAGATGCATAAAGATGGGAGAAAATTTCAGAGGAAGGCAAATGACCAATATTAGCTGCCAAATCAAACTTTATAAATTTAATATACAAGCATACATGCTGGACCCTACATACAACAACAACAACAAAAAAGAAACTCAAAAACATATGGATTACAAAGTAAGAAACAAAACTGTTTCTATTTGTAAATGACACGACTGTCTATAAGAAAATTTCAAAGAATCTTTAAAAAAATCTACTAAAATTATTAGGTATGTTGAGCAAGCCACAGGTGACATACATATATACACACATATACATATATATTCACTAATTTTAATATACCAGCAATGAACAATTGGAATTAATTTAAATATAATTTGCAGTATTGTTGGAAAACATGTAACACTTAGATATATAACTACAAAAAGATGTCTAATATCTGTATGCCAAAACCCACAAAACATTGATGAAAAGAAATCAAAGAATATCTAAATAAGTGGATTTCAAGGAATGAAAGACTCTATTCTTAAGAGATCAATTTTCCCCAAATTCATCTGTGCCAGTGCAATCAAAACAAAATCTCAGCAGAAATAGACAAGCTAATTCTAAAATGTATACAAAAAGCAATTCTATTTTATTTTTATTTTTTAGGAGCCAGGGTCTACTCCGTCACCAAGGCTGGAGTACAGTAGCATGATCACAGCTCACCGCAGCCTCAAACTCCTGGGCTCAAGTGATCGCTAACCTCAGCCTCCTGGGTAGTTGGGACTACAGGCACACACCACCATACATGGCTAATTTTTAAAAATTTATTTTTCTTCCTTCTCTTCCTTCCTCCCAATTTTTAAATTTTTTGTAGAGAGTGCTCTCTTTTTCCCTTATAAATTTTGTTTGTAGTACAAGCCTCAGAAGGAAGAGCAGGAAAAAAAGAAAAAGTGAAAAAAAATCTTGGGGTGGGCATGGTGGCTCATGCCTATAATCCCAGTACAGGCTGAGGCAGGAGGATCACTTGAGCCTAGAAGTTGGAGACCAACTTGGGCAATATAGCGAGACCTCAGTCTTTACAAAATATATATATATATATATATATTAATCAGGCATGGTGGTACACAACTGTAGTCCCAGCTGCAGTCTGAGGTGGAAGGATCGCTTGAGCCCAGGAATCAGAGGCTGCAGTGAACCGTGATTGTGCCGCTGCACTCCGGCCTAGGCAACGGAGTGAGATTTCAACTTAAAAATATATATATCTTATAGTACAAAGGCACCTGCCTCTCACAACAGCTTAGGTAAATTTCATTTGATAACAAAGAGAACTAGAGAGTTCAATATGTCTGAACTGATACCCTGAAAATGACATGGAAAAGACTACAAAATCTTTTCTTTTTTATTTCCACAAAACTTTGAAAGACAGCCTCAATATTAAAATAATTATAATAAGGCATAGTTAATATATCATACCATACATCCTATAAAGCAAATAATCCTAATTAACATACAAATTTTACATTATTTTCCCCTAAAAACCTCCCTAGTTAAAAATCACTTTTTTTGGGGGGGGGGTCAGAGTCTCACTCTGTCACCCAGGCTGGATTACAGTGGCACACTCACGGCCACTGACCTGCTGGGCCTAGGCGATCCTTCGAGCTCAGGCTTCCAAGCAGCTGAGACTACAGGCATGCATCACCATGCCCGGCTAATTTTTTTAATTTATTGTAGAGACGAAGTCTCGCCATGTTTTCCAGGCTGGTCTCGAACCTGTGGGCTCAGGCAATCCTCTTGCCTCAGTCTCC
>CAUYQG010095914.1:17500-34131 GCA_963574415.1 Tarsius wallacei
CCAGGAGTTCAAAACCAGCCCGCGCAACATAGCAAGACCTTGTCTCTACAAAAAAAACAGCCAGGCATGGTGGCATGTGCCTGTAGTCCCTCCTACTAGGAAGGCTGTAGTGGAAGGATTGTCTGAGCCCAGCAGGTTGAGCCTAGACAACAGAGTAAAACTCTGACTCAAAAAAATATACATTAGGCAAAAGAATTTCAGAGAAATTTTGTAACCCTCATATAACAAATTTCATTTTTATTCATTTTTTAGTCTTTTTTCATATTATCACTTAGTTGTTAAATGTGTCATCAAAAATAAAATCTTTTATAACTGGAAATTTATTTTAAAGGCTTAAAATTGGCTTCAATTAAAATCGAAAGAAATTATTTGTAAACATTTCAGATGCTTGTAAAAATTAAAAGCATAATAAAAGAAAATGCTTACTGGACTTGAAAGAAGAGGCAATCCAGTTTGAGGATGAAAGGCTCTGGTTGAGGTTCCATCCAAGGAATGAAAATTATGTTTTCTCCAGACATTTGAATGTTTCAGTGTAGTCCTCTGTTAGAAACAGAAATAGATTTTAATGGTAATATTTACATACCCTTTAAATAGCTTGTATAACTTTTCAGTCTTTAGACTCATTCTTAATATGTTCTGAGGTATTACATTCTTGGTGGTGTAGCTGAAGATATACAGGTTGAATATCCATGATCCGAAAAGCTTGGGACCAGAAGTGTTTCAGGTTTTGAATTTTTTTCCCAGATTTTAGAATATTTACATCATATGAACCTACCAGTTGAGCATCCACATTCAAAAAATCCAAAGTGCTCCAGAGAGCATTTTCTTTGAACATCATGTTGGTGCTCACAATGTTTTGAATTTTGGAACATTTCAAATTTTGGATTTTTGGGATTTGGGATGCCAACACATATATCTGTATCTTACGCCAAAACACACACACACACACACACACACACACACACACACACACACACACACACACTCATACACATACATTCCAGTTGGAAAACAATGTCTAATTTTTTTGATGATATGCTGAATAAGTTCAAATGTTCTAAAGAAAAGATGTCCAAGTATAATTGCCTTATCAACATATTGTCATTTTGCTCAGAATATAGCACCTTATAAGCTAATATTTGATAATTTCATGGGAAATCTGTTCCATGAACCCCAGTGGATGCCTGAAGCCACAGGTAGCACAAAACACTATATGTGCTATGTTTTGTCCCCTACATGTAAATAGCCATGCTAAAGTTTAATTTATAAATTAGGTATAGTAAGAGAGTAACGACAATGATAAAATACAATATCATGACAATAGACTGTGATAAAAGTTATGTGAATGTGGTCTCTCTGTATCTCTCAACGTATACTGTACTCACCTATTTTCTGACCATGGCTGACCCTGAGTAACTGAAACCATGAAAAGTGAAACTGTGCAAAGCAAAACTGTGGATAAGAGGGGAATACTATATTCACCAATAGAAAAAATATAGTATAATGTTCTAAGATATAAAACGATGTCAATACCAAGAGCAATTTTTAGGGGACATTATTTGGTGGAGCATGATACAGGAATATAAGAAATACTGTGTATTTAAGAATGTAAGGCCGGGTGCAGTGGCTCACGCCTATAATCCCAGCACTTTGGGAGACCGAGGTGAAAGGACTGCCTGAGCCCATGGGTTCGAGACTTGCCTGGACAACTTGGAGAAACCTCATCTCTACAATAAATCAAAAATTAGCCGGGCATGGTGGCACATGCCTGTAGTTCCAGCTACTTGGAAGGCTGAGGCAGAAGGATCACCTGAGGCCAGCAGCATGCCACTGCCCTCCAGGCTGGGTGACAGAGTGAGACTCCAATTAAGAAAAAAAAATGCATAGAGGCCATTGCTCTACTAAGCCATGGTCTGATCATGTGGCTCCTTGAGCCATGGTTGCCATGTGTCCTAGCCTTGGCTCCCTCTCCTTCCTTGGGGAGATGAATCTCCTCTCTCTCTCATTTATTTTCTAAATAAACTATATTTTCCAATCTAAAAAAAAGTGTATATAATGCAGTCACAGTACTATATTTTTGACCTCCACACAAAAGAAATAGGCTAATTCTTTTTTTTGAGTCAGAGTCTCACGCGCTCAGGCTGAAGTGCAACGGCATACTCATGGCCACTGCAGCCTTGACCTGCTGGGCTCATGTGACCCTTCCAACTCAGCCTTCTAAGTAGCTGGAACTATAGGCAAGCAACACCATGCCCAACTAATTTTTTGATTTATTGTAGAGATGAAGTCTCACCAAGTTGCCCAAGCTGATCTCAAACTCATGGGCTCAGGCAATCCTCTTACCTTGGCCTCCCAAAATGCTGGGATTACAGGCATGAGCCACCGCAACTGGCCTAGAAATAGGCTAATTCTTAAGGATTGGACAAGTTTATACCCAAATATCTAACATTAAAAAAAAATACATGAATAAAAGGTAGAAAGGACTACATTGGGTTCTGGCTCTACCATTTCCTAGCTTTTTGAACTTAGGCAAGTTACTTAACCTCTTTAGCCTATGGTCTTCATTTATAAACAGGAATTAATAAAAGCACCTTGGCCATTGCCTTGCTAGACTCTGCTGTGGTCACGTGCTCTTTGAGCTATGGCTATCACCATGCTTCCTGGCTTTGGCCCCCTCCCCTACCTTGGGGAGGTGAATCTTCTCTCTCCCTTCTCTTTCTCTCTCTAATTTACTTTTAAATAAACTGTATTTTTTAAAAATACAGTAAATAAATAAATAAATAAATAAATGTACCTCACTTCATAGTATGGTGAGAGGATTAGGTAAGCCAACATATGTAAAATATTCAGAATAGTGTCGGCATATAGTAAATGTTGTATTGTTATATTTAAAACAAACGCATAAAAAATGAATCTTAGTGGCTTGAAAAATATCATGGCCAGATTTAAGTCTCCCTATTAGGTACTGGAAAGGATCATAAAAAGCCAATATTCTTCAGGTCAGTGTAGGTTTTTGTGACAATTGTAGTTTTAGGAAATTGGAAAATACTATTTGATTAAACCCCACTTTAGAAATAAATCTTCTGTAGAAAAATATAATTGGAAACATGATACACTTTAAAAACTCTAACGTCTAGCAAAAGTAACTTGAGTGATAAAGATGATAAACCAAGGTCATTCAGACTAGAATCAAGGCAGTTAGCAGTTTTCTATAAAACGAACACATAAATCTGTGATACTGTTTAGAGAAATAAAGGCAATTGAAGTCTAATGATTTTTGGAAGTTAAAAAATGGTTTGGTGGGAAGTAAAATAAAATGGAAATAACAAATATTTTTCATTTATATAGTCCATTAAAGGTTTACAAAATATTTTAAAATCCAATATTTGATAATCACAATTCTGAGACAGGCAAAAGAGATTTATCATTCTCACTGTAAAACTGAGGAGACTAAGGTTTTTAGAAGTTATATGATTTATTCAGCATCACTCAGGACTAACTGTGAAGCCAGGACTGGAACTCAGGCGTTTTGACCAAGACTTTAGTGATTCCCTATAGATACTTTGAAAATTATTAACTAACTAATGGCATAGCACAGTGGACACACCAACTGTACTGCGCCAGAACTGCTGACAAACACATTAAGCTCATACAAGTTTCATTCCTAATTCATGCCTACTCTCCAGCAATTAAGTATTGAAATAAACAAAAGAGGGACAAATCCAAATGAAGTACTTGTATAGTCCACAAATTTGTCCTTGGTTATTATGAGGTAGCAGAAAGAAGACTGACTGAATTATGAGTCAAGAAACTGGGGTGGGGGTGGGGGGTGCCAGCTGAGTTGCTGAGCAGTCACTAGTGTGGTGTCAGTCATTCTCTTTGAGTCCCAGCTTTCTCATAACTGTCCTATCTGTCCCATGGTGAAGTAACAAAAGGAATCAAGTGTTCTGTAATCATGTGATATAACTGAAAGCAATAAACTAACATCAAACAAAATCAAAGTATTGTTTTATACATATTATATAGCATTGATTCTCCTGAATCCACAGACCAAAATTTAAAAGCTAGGTGCTTCTGAATAGAAGTAATAGACCTTTTATATAGGGGGTGGGCAAGGAGAGAACAGAGCTCTAAGAGCTAAATAATAGACCTAATAGATCATGAAAAAAATTAGCTAGCTGTTTAAAAAAAAAAGGGTACTACTACTCCCTAGTTTTTAAAACCACATGATATTTATTTCCTCTATTTACCTAAGCGTTGCTCTTAAGAGAGTGGGTTATTTGCAAAGATGTTAAACCTAGTTCTATAGATTTATTATAGACAATAGGGACCTCGGGGTTTTATAACCAGATATACTGTAAACAAAATGTAAACCCTAACAAATATTTGAGAATTATATTTGAAATATTAGATGTTACTTACCAACACCTCTGTATTTTTTGGTCGTTCATATGTAGACAAACAGTCTTTTATACTTCTCTGAAAACAGTTTTGAGATTTTTCAGCAATTGAATCTTCTTTCTTATCCTGTTCACTTTTTAATTGGTCTGACTTTTTGCATTTGAAACCTTCATTATTTTTTAGATAATTTTCTATGCTATTAAGTTGAGTATTTTGCTCACATGAATTAGGCCTTTTGCAGTCTTTATTTGAGCACTTATTTTCATGTTTGTTTAAATATTCAGGCATTTCCAACGTTGTAACTTTTATTTTTGAGTCACTTTTTTTTGAATGATCAAATTGGAGATTGTCAAGGGATTCTGGATTATAATTCTCATTTTTTATTATTTTTTCCTTATACTTATTTGTGCAAGTCTGCTTCTCAATACTGCTGCACTTTGAATACTGTTTATCAATTTCAATGCTCATTTCTTGCTCCTTAAATCTTTTTGTCAAATCTAAGTGATTTTCTTTGCAATTTGAGAAAGTCAATAAACTAGTAGCTTTGTTCTGTGTCTCCGGATATGCACTTTGGATGATTTCACTAGGATTGTTCTGATACTGATTTCTTGTCTGAGGTTTCAAAGAACACTTTTCTTTACTATTGCATTTAAAAGAATTAAAAGATTTATTAGGTATTATGTTTTCCCCACAATTGCTGTCTCCTAATAAGGAACATTTTGGATGAGAAATGGAAACAGAAGAATCGTCTTTATTTTTCAACAAATTTTTGTCTTCATATGAACTCCTAAACACTTTAGAAGGAACTGAACTGGAGTCATGCAAGTTGAATGACTGTCGGGAGATATGCGATGTTGTTGGATCAATGTGCTCCAAGTGTTGAGCAATCCTTGCAATAACATCTTGCCGCTCCTGGAGTAAAGAGCCTATTAAAGGATTAGTCTGTCCAATAGACTGACGAGAATAAAGACCATTAGAATTACAAGGTTCATTTCGAAGAGTTTCTGGTTTTAGTCGAACTTTGACCTCATTGGTGCCTTCTGGGGAGGTAAACTCTGGACTACCAAAAGAAATGGAGAAAGTTTCTTTATATTTTCTCAAATTTTCATTTTCTTGTGAAACCCAGTTAAGTTTTGAATGAAGTGAACTAGACTCTGGAGTATTAAATGGATGCCCAGAAACATGCGAAGTGCTTGGATCACAATGAATCAAGTGCTGAGCAATTCTTGCAATAACTTCTTGTCGCTCCTGAATTAAAGAGCCTATTAAAGGGTTCGTTTCACCAACTGACTGCCAGGAACTCTGGCGGCCAGACACACTGGGATCAGTCACTGAAAATGATTTTAAAGTTCTTACTGATGTTTCATGTGACTTTATATCACCTATGCCACTAAAGCCCAGAATATTGGCTTGAGATGTCCCATAGTCTGATTTACTGCCAGTGCCTGGATACAGTCTGACATTTTTGACAGCTGAAGTATATTCTGGAGTTGTGCCATATTTTGCATGTAATACACTTTCAGGTGCCATGGTCCAAGTTTGTTTGCTACACAGACGCTGTGAACTGTTTGTACTACATTGTTCTGCTTCATTAGAATTGCGGTGCTGATGGGTTTTAAGTTCATGTTCTTGAATTCTTTTCTCATAAAGGCCAATATTAGTGTGAATACTACAGGTCAAAACTGGGTAATTTGATTGTCTGGGCAAGGACTGAACGCTGACTTTCAAGGCCACATTGTGAGAAACATTGGGAACAGGAAACACATGCTCAGTTGGAGTCTGTGAAAAATTCCACTGTAGGTCTACATCAGCAGCACTGATTCTAGAATCACACAGGAAGATACTGAATCAATAGATTATAAAAGTTATGCTTATTATTGTGCATTATTTTTAAAATGTAAAGAACTTATTAACTTATTTTTGTTCACCTTAATTGCCACTGAGGTTTACTTTTTAGGCATTTTACCACATATATTGTTCTGATAAAACCAATGTATATGGTACAATAGATTATGCTTGGAAGAGATAAGGTTTTTAAGAAAATCAAATCACTTAAGCATTAAGGCTCAAGAATATTACAATTTAAAAATATTTGTCAAAACAGAAGAAAACGAATTTGTATACACTGGGATATATATGGATTCAGCTAACTATGCTGTGCAAGGCGGTTAAGAGACACTCTATCTCATGGCTACCTGCCAAAAAAGTCAATTAGTTGTTTAGCAGCTTGTTTATTTTCTTCAAGATGCCAAAAATTAATAAAGACTATTCTTCTAAAAATTCAGCAATTGCTTCTTGGCATTTTGGCGAAGATCAAGTGTAAAAATTCAGCATCCCAGAAAAAATGTCTACTTTATTTTTTTAGATTAGAAAATATAGTTTATTTAGAAAGTAAATTAGAGAGAGAGAAGAGAGAGGAGAGTCACCTCTCCAAGGTAGGAGAGGAGACCAAAGCTTAGAAAATAGGGTGGCAGGCATAGGTCAAAGAGCACATGGCCACATCAGAATTTAGTAAAGCAACGGCCCTCTACTTCATAATAGTAGCATTTTTCCATTGGTTTCTCTAAAGTAAGCCTAAAAGTTCTTGGGATATTATTCTATATCAAATTTAATGCAACAAGCAAAATTCATACTGATTCAATCCAAATTTCTCTAACTTGTTTTGAAAAAAAAAAACTCGGTAAATTTTATCCACTTGTATTTAGAAATGAAGGCAACAGTCTACTTAAAAGATAAAATGCTATTCAGTGGTTGAATATGCACTACCCTTTTTTTGTCCTAGACATACCTGTAGAGAATATTCCGTGGAATAGCACCATGAGAAACACTCAGCCAAGCACTTAACTGAGAAAAAAACACAAATGAACGAACAGCCAACAGAAGAGCCTTCTCTTCAATAAATCGATCGCCACTCCTAAAGGAGGCAACAAAGCATAATTTAAATGTCAGCAAGTACAAAACCGAATTTTAGAACGATAGGAGCTGCCATAAACTTATCACTTTGTATGCTTTGGAGATGTATGCTTTGAAGAGTATAGTAGTGCACTTACCAATATCACTTGAAGTTACAATTACTAAATCTAAGTACTAAGTATCTCAATTTTACCACATAAATAGAGGAAGTCTAATACATGATACATTGAAATAATTTACAGGAACAACTTCAAACCAAGTTTAATAACTTACTGTCGAGGAACTGGCTCCAAGATCCATCTTTCTAATAATAATGCATCTTGCTTAATTGCAGGATCATTTAGATCAATTCCTTCTGTGGTGGGCCCATCATCGCTGTAGCAGCAGTCTGGTAGTAGCATGACTTCTACCATGATTGGAAGATTATTTTTCCACAACAATGTGACCTCAGACCTAGTTCGTCTGGCTTGGCGACACTTAGAGAAAATAAATGTAAGCAATGTCTCAATAACCCATCTACTTTTGTATTTAAATTAAAAACTATAATTATAAAGAAGAGATCTGTGAGAAATGAGTCATCTATTGCAGAGCTTTGCTTAGGCTTGGCTATTGAGATTTCCTCATTAAATAATGGATTCATGCTAAGGAGTTCTAGAGTGCGAGGATTAATACTGAACGCAAATATTGATTTTATTACTATGATGCAAATTTTCTTGGGTAATAATTATTTCTTCTATCTTGTCAGGAAGAATTGCTATATATAATGTATGATAGGCCTCTGAGTTGGCCTAGCCTTGACTAGTTTGTTAATCTCATCATCATTTCATAGGAAAGATTAATTTGTAAATTTGAAGACCAAAATATTAAAAACTCATTTTCACCAAACACTCAAAATTGACAAGATTTTTAAAGTTTAAAAATTTGGACTATATTTGAGAAACTAATAAGTGAGAGAATTTTTTTTTTGAGTCAGAGTCTCACTCTGTCGCCCAGACTGGAATGAGCATGGCCACCACAGCCTTGACCTGCTGGGCTCAGGCGATCCTTCTGCCTCAGTCTTCCAAGTAGCTGGAACTACAGGTATGTGTCACCATGCCCAGCTAATTTTTTGATTTATTGTAGAGACGAGGTCTTGCCAAGTTGCCCAAGCTGGTCTCCAGTACCTGGGCTCAGGCAACTCTCTGTCTCTGCCTCTCAAAGTGCTAGGATTACAGGTGTGAGCCACCACATCCAGCTTATATTTTAACAGTATTATAGAAAAACAATAACAAAACGTATCCTTCCATTTTAAAAAAAAGGGAATACAAAAGGGAAATTGGCTAATATGAGGAAAATAATTATAACAAATGAATAAGAATACAGAGTGGATGAGCCAGGGCTGAGACTCTAAAAATAAAGTAAATCACAATAGCAAAAATAATCTTATAGCCAGCATATGAGAGGACAGGTATGAAATCAGCTGCCCACCTTCCTGCTGGTTAGCAAAACTACCTGTCATGCCTGCAAGAGCCTTTTTTTACGAGCCAAGGGTATTAGCTATGGTCCAGGATTAGAGATATTTTTCCTTTATAGTTATGACAAATTTTACATTGAAATGTGAAAAATTATCACTGTAAAGTAGGAAAGGTGATGACGGAACTTGAACTAGTTTATATAAGAGATAAATAAACAGCATTCAACACAAGATTCTTACCTGAGCCAGCTTGTCATTACATTCATGTTTGGTAGTTACTGGGTAACAAGACTGTGCTGGAGGGCAATGAAAACTTTCCGTTCGACCTTTTACAGAACATTCAGGTGTTCGTCCTTCTGTTATTAGCAGGGCCAAAGAGACCAAGAATTCCTCTGCATCATATTCAAAATATTCATCTAGAGTATCTGGTATTTTTAAAAAAGGGAAGGAAGAGAGGTTCTCAGTTTAATGTACTTTTTTTTCCCCCCGAGTCAAGTCTTTTTCTATCACCTAGACTAGAATACAGTGGCATGGATCATGGCTACCGCAACCTCAACCTGCTGCTGGGTTCAGGCAATCTTGCTGTCTCAGCCTTCCAAGTAGCTGGGACTACAGGCGCATATCACCATGCCAACCTAATTTTTCAATTTATTGTAAAGACAAGGTCTCACCATGTTGCCCAAGCTGGTCTCAAACTCCTGGGTTCATGCAATCCTCTCACCTCGGCCTTCCAAAATGCTGGGATTATAGGTGTGAGTCACCATGCCTGGCCTAATGTACTCTTAATAAAAACTCATCTGTTATGCTTAACTAATGTCACATGTCATATTTCAGCATATTCACAACAAAAAGTGAAAAGAATAAAAATGAGACAATCAAAATACAGTAGACTCTTGATTCACAAAGTATACAGAAGTCAGGAGATGATGGATAATTCCAAATTCCAGTTGAACAGAACTGGTTAAAGATATGGCATAAATTTGTTTTTATGTAAACTTCAGTTGAAACACTAAGGTTTTTTTTTTTTCTTTTCTTTTGAATCAGAGTCTCGCTCTGTTACCCAGAGAGGAGTACCATAGCACGCTCATAGAAACCGCAGCCTCGACCTGCTGAGATCAGACAATCCTTCCACCTCAGCTTTCCAAGTAGCTGGAACTACAGGCACATGCCACCACACCTGGTTAATTTTGGTTTATTGTAGAAACAAGGTTTGCCATGTGGCCCAGGCTGATCTCAAACCCCTGGGTTCAGGCAATCCTCTCGCCTCCGCCTCCCAAAGTGCTGGGATTACAGGTGTGAGCAACCACGCCTGGCCAACACCTCAGGTTGAAAAATATATTAATCATTCTACAGATATTTATTTTCTTAGATGTCAAGTACAATAGTTTTTGCACATATCATCACTAATTGCTAACAGGTTAAAGTGTCTTACATTTTCAGCGAAGATGTTTTATTGCTATTATTATTGCTATTAGAAAAAGATACAGATCCAATGACATGTTTCTCCCTTTCTCTCTCTCCGTTACTTAACTAGTTCCTTGCTCTCATAGCACTAATTCTGTGATGTAAGCATTCATGGTCACAGGGTCCTGTCTACCTTTGCTATCCAGTAATAATTGTTTCTGAGGAAGAAATGCTATTATTCAGCAGAAAAAAGAAGCCCATCCTGCAATATATGGAGTGCGATATTTTGATTATTACAAAGCTCCAAACAATCTCTTCGGTAGATTTTTTTTCACATCGCTTACTCATGCTCTTAGAATCATCAAGTTTACAGTAATAAAAATCTAAACTGCTATGAAAAAGTTCTTTTGAGTAATATTTGACTAAAAGTTGGGTACTTTGCTAATTATCTTGTCAGGTAGTAAACTAAACAAACTCCAAAACCATGAATGAAATTTACAATTCCTTGGATGACTTACTGAATTTAGCCAGGGTGTTAAATAATTTAAATGAAAAATTCTGAACAAAGATTAGAGATGAGAGTAGTTATCTGTTAATTACTTATGTAACTATTACATAAGTACTGCAAAGAAAATACTATGGATTATACAATGGTATTAGCAAACACATGAAATACTACCTAGGTACAAGTGACTACATTACAACAACTTTTAGGAATTTGTTGGGGGAAAATGTCTGAATTTTAATAAATGAGAATATTGAATCATAGTAGTCATTAGAAAAGTTACGCAGCTACAGATAGTCTGTAGGTTTTTAAAGAAAAGTTACATAGTTAAAAAAAATTTTTTTTTGAGTCAGAGTCTTACTCTGTCACATAGGCTGGAGGGCAAAGGCACAAACACAGCTCACTGCAGCCTCAACCTCTTGGGCTCAAGAAGTCCTTCTGCCTCAGCCTCCCAAGTAGCTGGGGCTACAGGCATACTCTACCACAGTTAGCTGTTTTTGATTTTTGTAGAGTCAAGGTCTCATTATGTTGCCTAGGCTGGTCTCAAACTCCCGGGTTCAAGCAATCATCTTGCCTTAGTCTCCCTGTAATCCGCAGTCTACTAGGATTACAGGCGTGAGCCACCATGCCTGGCCTATAGTTAAGCTTTTAAAAATGTCAACCTTTAAAATACTAGAGAATGGCTATTGCCTTGCTAGACTCTGGTGTGGCCATGTGCTCTTTGAGCTATGACTGTCTCTATGCTTCCTGGCTTTGGCCCCCTCCCCCACCTTGGGGAGGTGAATCTTCTCTCTCCCTTCTCTTTCTCACTCTAATTTATTTTTAAATAAACTATTTTTTTAATCTAAAAAAATACTAGAGAGCAGAGTTTACTGAAGTAAAGACTATGCCTAATAACTAGGAAATATCATGTCAGGCTAAAGATAATTCAATAAATATAACTTGATATTTTAGAACATAGCTTTCTCTACAAATAAGGTCTGATTTTAGGTCAACCGAAAATCATACTTTTTCAACAGTTTTGGTATATGTTTATAAAAATGTTTACAAAAAATGTTTTAAATCTAGACAAATATACTGCCAGGCTTACCCACTAGCTACACATTTTAGAAGAAATAAATAATTTGATGCAAGATACAACATTGAGCCGGGCTCGGTGGCTCAGCCTGTAATCCCGCGCCTTTGGGAGGCTGAGGTGAGTGGATTGCCTGAGCCCACGGGTTCGAGACCCACCTGGGCAACTTGGCGAGACCTCATCTCTACAATAAATCAAAAAATTAGCCGAGCGTGGTAGCGCGCGCCTGTAGTTCCAGCTACTTGGAAGGCTGAGGCGGAAGGATCGCCAGAGCCCAGCAGGTCGAGGCTGCGGTGGCCGGGAGCGGCCACTGCACTCCAGTCTGGGTGACAGTGACACTCCACCTCAAAAAAAAAAAAAAAAAAAAAGTTACAACATTGAAGACAACAAAGAATACTATAAATTTTCATAGACTATAATGAACAGATCACTGGACACTGATGACTAATAAATCAAAACATAGTTTTTTGATTTCCTGTAGAGATGATATCTGGCCAAGTTGCCCAGGATGGTCTTGAACCCCTTGGCTAAGCAACCCTCTCACCCAGCCACCTAGAAGGTGGAGACAGAAGGTTCGCCTATGCCACTGCACTCTAGCCTTGGCAACAGAGTGAGACTTGAACTCAAAAAATAAACAAAAAACCAAAAACAGTGCTGGGGGACCCTCTGTCTTTAAGACCCCATTAAGGATTGTTCTTCCACCAGCCTGACTGGGTTCTATGACCTGAATGACAGTTTTGGCATGCTCTTCTGGCTCTGAAGTTCAGCCAACTTCTTAAAATTCCCCATCTGTTTAGTTTAACAATAGAAGTGAACAACTTAGCCAGTGGCAAAACTTTGAACATTTGGAGTGATCCATAGATGTAATAGACTAACCTGAGAAGTAAATTCTTCATTGCTAGAGGTGTCCAAGGAGAGGCCGGTAAACATTTGCCAGCCAGGCTATGGTTGAAGAGATTCATACATCAAGTGGGAGGTTGAATCAGACCTGTTCTAAGGGTTGTTCTCAATGGTGAGACTCATGAATTTCTACTCTTCAGAAGCAGCTCAGAAAAACCCCAGGAGAGAGATAAGAACCACTACCTCCTTCTTGAGAGACCCTAATCAGGAGCTCCTCTGAAAAACATACATATTGCTGGTGTCCCTTAACCCCTGATTTAGAACTAAAACACAGAATACTTCAGAGCTGCTTCAAACCTCCATCTGAAGGAAATGGGGAAAGAATGTCTTTCCCATTGCTGGGTTGCTATATATGCTGTTTATTGCTAAAGCCTGCCAGGTAATGGAAAGATCCCAGGCCCCTCATACCATGGATTAAAATGGAAAGGGAGGCTGGGGAACAACCAGGGGATTGCTAGTAAGAAATATTATCTAAAAATAATGTCTTTTGAGCTTCATAAAGACCAATCTGGTAATATGAATAAAAATTCTCCTTCTATGAATTTATCCTCAGGAAATAATAGAACAAGTACATTGAGCCAAATGCTCAAGGATATTTATGAAAATGTTTATGCCAGTAAAAAAAAGATTGGAATAAACCTACATGTTCAACAAAATGGGACTGGTTAAATATATTGTAGTATAGTTATATCTAAAATAATAATATAGAACCCCTGAGCTCAGGCAATCCTCTTGCCTCTGCCTACCAAAGTGCTGGGATTATAGGTGTGAGTCACTGTGCCCGGCCCCCTACTATCTCTTTTTTGTTTTTTTTATCAATTGTATTTTGTTTTATTTTATTTTTTTTGTGTGTGTGTAAGAGAAAGATTACTATCTCTTAATGTAGGTCATAGTTTGGCTACTTGTGAAGACATTATAGGTAAAAGCATACTGGTTCTGGTGTTGAGAAATTGAAACTTAGTAGTTTGAAACACTTTTTTTTTTAAATTAAAAAACAGAGTTAGCTGGGCTCAGTGGCTCAGCCTGTAATCCCTCGCCTGGGGAGGCTGAGGTGAGTGGATTGCCTGAGCCGGCGGGTTCGAGACCCGCCTGGGCAACTTGGCAAGACCTCATCTCTACAATAAATAAAAAATTAGCCGGGCGTGGCAGCGCGCGCCTGTAGTTCCAGCTACTTAGAAGGCTGAGGCGGAGGATCGCCAGAGCCCAGTGGTTGAGGTTGCGGTGGCCGGGAGCGGCCGCTGTACTCCAGTCTGGGCGACAGAGTGAGACTCCAACTCAAAAAGCAAAAAACAAAAAAACAAAGTTTTAAAAAATTAGGTAAGAACTAGAATCTCATACCGATAATATGAGAAACATATGGATGTGAGTTGAGGCATCTAAGAGCTGATATCAAGAATTAGTGGAAGATTTATGCTCAAAGAACCAGACTCAGTTAATGCAACCATTATGTAGGTACTAAGTTCTTCATTTATTCAACGAATATTTATTATAAAATGACCATGTTCCAGGAACTTTAGTAGACACTGGGACTTGAAGTTTATATTCTAGTAGTGGCAAAGAAAAACAAAATAAAATATCAGATGCTAAATGCTATGTCATAATTGTAAAAAGGGTGGTTTAAGATCAATTATGTGAATGCTTTATATCAGGTATTCATGAAGGGCTTTTCTGAGCAGATAACATTTAACCTGCGATCTGAATGACAAGGAACTAGCCATTAAAAAGTTAGGGGAAAAAGTATTCTGAGCAGTGTCTAAGGTGGGAATGAATGGGTTATGTCCTAAGAACTAGAAGGTAAGTAGGCTGGAATTACAGTGGGAGAGAAGGTAATGGTAGGAGATAAGGTTTAGAAAGATGATCAGGGACTAGATCATATAGGATTTTGAATCTAGGGTGAAAAGTTTAGATTTTAACCTAAACAGAATGGGAAGCCATTGGGGGATTTTAACTTGTGAAATGACATGACCTGATTGACATTTAAAAATGATCACCTTGGCTGCTATGTCAATTAGAAAGAATAGGGGACAAACAATCAAAGTAGGCATACTAATTATGAAGTTCCTGTAGTTGTCTAGGTTTGAAGTTTTGGGGATTACTAGCATGTGGATAGTACTAGAGCCAAAAATTACCTAAAGAAATAAGTAGAAAGGAAAGCAGGGAACTTAGAGTCTTGAGGGCACTTTTAAAAGTAGATAGATGGTAGAAGGAAACAAACTAGCAAAAGGAGCTGTCAGGTATGGAATAGTGGAAGCCATGAGGAAAAAAGTAGCAAGGAGTACACGGCCAATGGTCTCAAACACTGGTGAAGTTTAATAAAACATAAACAAAGAAGTGATCATTGGGTCTGACAATAGTGAGCTCAGTGGATGGTAATGATGGAAGATTAGACAGATGTGACATACATTGTCAATTATGCTGAAGAGTATAAATGAAAAATACAAAAGCCTACTTTCTTAGTCCTCTCTTAATACAATGGCCATTCATGTAACACAATAGCCTTTTCTAGAAAAGTATTAAATATACAATATCATAACTCACAGAGAATTACTTCCAAATTCCAAAATGAGAATAAAAGAAGTTCTAGTTACTTTTCCTTCTAAGTCTATGGAACAGGTAGTAGAAGAGTCTCTTTCTTTATGATCCTAAAATTCAGTCACAAAATCTTACTCATTTATTTTTTTAAATTTTTCATGGGCCAGCCAGGTAAAATGGCTCATGCCTGTAATCCCAGCACTTTGGGAGGCTGAGAAGAGAGAATCTCTGGAGTTCAGGAGTATGAGACCAACCTGAGCAACATACTGAGACCTTGTCTCTACAGAAAAATAAAACAATTAGCAAGACATGGTGGCATGCGCCTATAGTCCCAGTTACTCAAGATGCTGAGATGAAAGGATCATCTGAGCCCAGGAGTTCAAGGCTTCAGTGAGCCATGATGGTGCCATTGCACTCCAACCTGGGTAACAGAATGAGATCCTGACTTCAAAATTTTTCATGGAATGAAGCATTTTCTTTTTATCCTCAAAACAGTTTCTTACTTTAAACTTGAATCTCTACAACATCTCCTAGCTATTGTCTGGGATGCTAGGTCTCAACTCACCCAACTTGCATCCTAATGTAGATGAATGGTCCTGAAAAGTCATTCTAGCATAATCCTCTCAGCTCAAAGTTTTGTTGTTCTTTATTGGCTCCCTAATGCCTCTTGAATCTGGTGTAAACTCTTAAGCATGACATGAGGGCCAGGACCACCACATAGAGCCAGTTACTACATGGTCTCTCAGTTCTAGACAAACCACTAAACATTTTCCACCTTGTGCTATTGCTCATTCTTTTTTACCTATCAAGTATGCCTTTTTTCCTTTCCTTTCCACCAATCCAGACTTTTCTGAACTCCCTGTCTTTTCCAGACACCTTCTTTTCCATGAAAGAGCCCATTCTTCTTTTCCATACTGATCTTTCACTTACTTTGTATTCTTCCCAGAATTTACATAAGCCATCTAGACTATTAAATGGTCATAAAGAGTGTTGGTACACAATCCTAAGGTCATGAATTTTACCTCCCACACAGGTAAGTTTCATTCTGTTTCATGGACAGACTGTACTGCTAACTTTTGCCAACCTTTTCCAAAACATAAGACACTGATCACAAATGTGACCATAAATAAAGGACCTATCAATGCAAATCAACCGTCACTTGAGGAAAAATTCAGCACTATCTTGACACCTTTATAGTTACACCAACCCATCCATTTCTTCATAATAATATTCTTAACATTTCATGAATGTTTATCTACTTACTAATGGGCTAAATTCCACAATTACAAAAATATTTTTTTATACTCAATATTTTTTATTATGATATTGTGGGGTACAGTTAAGGGTTAGGTATACAAATATGCTTCGTTCAGGCACCCTTGTTGATAAGAGGTGTCTCCCCATCCCCAGACAGATATTTACTACCATTAATCCCATCTCCCTACCCC
>CAUYQG010095915.1:0-14667 GCA_963574415.1 Tarsius wallacei
ATAAGATTTCGGTCTTTTCAAATTTGCTTATGCTTGATTTATGACCAAGTATGTGGTCGATCTTAGGGTACGTTCCATGCGGTGATGAGTAGAATGTGTATTCTTTGGTCTTTGGGTGGAGTGTTCTGTAGGTTTCTATTAAGTCCATTTGGTCAATCTGGCTAGGGGGTTCATCAATCTTGTTTATCCTTTCAAAGAATCAGCTTTTTGTCTTCTTGATTTTTTTCTATAATATTTTTGTTTTCTATGTCCTGTATTTGGGCTTTTACTTTGGTGATCTGTATTCTTCTGCTGATATTAGGGTTTTTGTGATTTTGCTTTTCCAGTTTCCTCAGGTGGCTTGTTAGGCTGTTGATTTGTGATACTTCCATCTTCTTCATGTGGGCTTGTAGTGATATAAGTTCCCCTCTTATTACAGCTTTCAAGGTGTCCCAGAGATTTTGGTAGGATGCTTCTTCATTTTCATTTGTTTCCTGGTATCTTTTGATCTTTGTTTTAATTTCATCATTGACCCAGGAGTTGTTTAGCATCGTGCTGTTTAGTGTCCATGTCTTTGTGGGTTTTCCGGGAAACTTGTTGGTGTTAATGTTTATTATTATTCCACTGTGGTTCGAGAAGGTGCATGGTACTATTTCCATGAGAGTATGTGCTTCGTTTTCTAAGGTTCTTATGGTTTGAGGTTTTACATTTAGGTCTCTGATCCATTTGGAGTTAATTTTTGTGTATGGGGATAGATAGGGGTCCTGCTTTAATCTTCTGCATGTGGTCAGCCAGTTTTCCCAGCACCATTGGTTTTAATCAAGAGCAGCAGCTGCTCTAAAGTTATTGGGGAGTAGTGGCTGCATGTGTCCTTAAACTATTATTCAAACCTCGTTAATAAAATATTTCAATTTTTACTGGAGCCTACCAATGTTTGAACAGATAAGGGCAGAAGTATCTTCATTATAGGGATATAATATGTATACAATCTGGAATTTACCTTATAGTGATCCATATTAAGATGCATTCTCTAACATCATATTTCATTAAAGAGAAATAATCACTTCTATCATTAAGAAAATAGATATCTAAGGTAGTATTATTTATGCCTAAAGAAGGATATCCACTAGGATTCCCATAGGGATGCTCTCAAATCTGGCAGATTATCAGCATCACCTGGGAAAGGTTTACAAGTACAGATTCCCAGACCAATTATAGATTCTGATTTTGCAGATAGTAAGTAGACCTGAGAATCTGCATTTTTATAAACTTTCCAGATGGGGTAGAGAGTTAATTCCATTTGGAATTCCAGTTTTCCTAAATTTTATTCCTCAATATTATTTTTGTCCTAGGTTTTTGTTAAGCATTAAAAACCAGATATGAAGCCGGGCTCGGTGGCTCAGCCTGTAATCCCGCGCCTTGGGAGGCTGAGGTGAGTGGAATGCCTGAGCCCGTGGGTTTGAGACCCGCCTGGGCAACTTGGTGAGACCTCATCTCTACAATAAATCAAAAATTAGCCGGGCGTGGTAGTGCGCGCCTGTAGTTCCAGCTACTTGGAAGGCTGAGGCGGAAGGATCGCCGGAGCCCAGCAGGTCGAGGCTGCAGTGGCCGGGAGCGGCCACTGCACTCCAGTCTGGGTGACAGAGTGAGACTCCAACTCAAAATAAATAAATAAATAAATAAATAAATAAATAAACAGACATGAGATCTTATTATCTGGTTGTTTTGAGGCAGGGAGCTCTTCCCCCAAGCCTAATAAGATAAAGGCCTTCCCAGGACAGAGTAGGCGCCCCCTTAGTATGTAAGATAAGTATGTAAGATAAAAGCCTTCCCAGAATAATAAAAGAGATCTTCTAGCATCATAAGATAAAAACTTTCTTGAAAGATTAATATTAGAAAGGAAGGTAGCCCCAATCCGTAGTGCGCATGTGTAACTCTGCTGTAACCTTGAGCTGTGAAATACCCAATTCGCCTGTATGTTACTAATATGTAAGCTTTATCAGGGGGACAAAGAAGCTAAAATTGTATAAAAGGCAATGCCCCCCTGCACTCGGGGTTCAGCCTTTGGATGTGAATCCGCTGAGCCAGTGCTGGCACGAATAAAACTGCTTCCTGGCACAAAAAAAAAGGAAAAGAAAATAGATGTCATTAAATCAACTATGCAAGGAAGACTTATTTTGTAATCAGTATTATTACTAGCTTTTTAGGCTGCCTCTCATTTTGTATAGCTTTTTTGAAGACTGTTTAAACCACCCACAGTTATCTTAGCAAATTTCTTTAACCTTTCTGCATTATAACTATATAGAATTCCCAATAGTTGTCAGTCATTTATATTATTTTTTAACTGATTTCTTGAGATGCATATGTCTATCTGAAGAACCCTCCTCGAGATTTTCTTCTGAAAATGGGAGTGATTACAGTTTCAGGATTGGCAGGCTTGGTTTCAGCAAGAAAAGGTAGGGTTTTAAAAAATATTATCTTTTTTAATGTCATCATATTAATTGCTGGACTTCACTGTTGTGAAAATACCTTGTGTGCTTTATTGGATATTATCAGGATGGGCTGCTGTGAAAACGTAAAGAGTAACATAAATGTTACTTTTGTAAAGACTTTGTATTTTTAAAACTACTATTCCAAAAATTGCTCAACATAGTTAGTCATTAGGAAAATGCAAGTGAAAACTACAATGAGAAGCCAGTCTGTGTATGATTTCATTTAGATGACATTCTCAAACAGAAAAAACTGAAGTGACAGAGAAAAAAATTGGTGATTCTTAGGGGTTAGGAGTGGGTAAAAGGGGACATTTTAGGAATGATATAACAACTGTTCTGTATCCTAATTGTGGTGGTGATATGTGACTGTATACATATTTTAAAATTGCTAGAACTGTATGAATTTACTATATGATAATTTTAAAGTAAAAATGTAAAAATAATTTTTATACAGCTGTTTCTATTAAAATTGTAATTTTTCATTTTGTCTTCTAGCTTTTTTTTAAGATCTTGAGTCTCTACCAAAAAAAATTAGAGTTTATGTTAATGTAAACATATATACAAATCACTAACACTTCTTTGTCATGACCACCCATATTCTTGAGGCTGTATTAAGGATTTGAGACAAATATGCTGATCTCAGGCAAAATTAGATTCTCTCTTGGTCTCATCCTGATCAATGTTGTTCTGACTGACATTAGCCAGCTCAGAATGGAGTTAGTGAAAGTACATAATTCGGCTCACTACTCTCATTCAGCATAAGACTTGATATATTTGATCTCTTTGCACCCTATGTGTCTCTCTATGAACTTTGTTCTTTTCCACTATACCACTTGTATGGAATGTCCCCAAGACTATCTTTAAGTTTGATAGTTAGCTAGGAAGACTCACAGGGTTCAGCATATAGTCATACTTATGACTAAGATTTATTACAGTGAAAGGGTGCAAAGTAAAGTCAGCAAAGGGATAAAGCACAAAGGACAATGTTTAGAGGAAACTAGGTACAAGCTTCTAAGAGTATTCTGGCAGTGTAGTCACACAGGATATGCTTAATCAACTTCAGTAACAAGTGTGAAATGTGAGTGAAATGTTGTCAACAAGGGAAACTCATTAATGATTGAGTTACCAAGGTTTTATTGGAGTTGTCTGACTAGCATGTACCAAAATTCCAGAGTTCCAGAAGGAGAGCAGATATTCAGCATAAACCTAATTATTTGTGTAAATATTTTAGGCATGGTGAACTACTCTTATCATTTAGGGATTGTTTTATTATTATTATAGAATACTGTTTACCAGTCAAGTTCCCAAATGCCAACCAAGGGCCAACCTTGGCAAGAAAGCTTTTCTAATGGTAGCAATCTCGAGCATGCTAGGCTAACTCTTTTCTGCACAACATAGAACAACCCTCTTTTATAAGCAAATGGCAAAGTTTGAATTTAACCATCTTCTGCTTTTTGGTATGGAAATCTCTGCCTACATTCCTCACCCAAGCTAGTATAATTCTCTGGTCAGTAGCCATTTTGGTCGCTTTCCATCTATCCTCTGTTCCAACCCCAGTCGCCAGACACTGTCCCCAAACTAAATTGCTTGTGGTTGGAAGGTACTCCTCTGAACCAGTCTGGAATCTGATGTCAGATACTTTGTGGCTATTTTGCCAAGCTACAGTCCTATAAGCAACCTCAAATCAAGAATACCTGAATAAGGTACAAAACTGCTGTGCAATTATAAGAACATTCAAGCATCCTAACTCTAACCTATATATCTCATCCCAGTGGACCTAGCACTCACCCTTTAGCTAATATTAATGCCTCTTTATATCTCATTTCTTATTCTAACACATAAGCAACTTCTCATCAAATATATATTATAAATTATTCAGTAAGGAATAATTGAAAACCAAGATCACCATACTCAGAGAATTAAATTTTAAAGAATTTTGTCCAAAACATATTACTCAGTTTCTCAGTAAGAAGCTCATATTCCTCTTATAAGAGAAAATGTTCCTTAGGTCATTTACCATGTTTCTGAATGTCAGAGCAGGTATAATCTAACCCACTGTTTTTTAAACTGCAAATCCCAACCTATTAGTAGGTAGTGAAATAAATATAGTGAATCTCAGGAAGCATTTTATTTAAAAATGGAGAGTAGCAAATATCAGAGGGCTTTGTACTTAGTGTAAGTGAATATCACAAAACTTTTGTTTCAGTGAAGTCTACATGTGTGATAGGTCATAATGTAAAATTTGTCCTTTAATATGAGTCCTAAGTCTGTTATGCTACAGATAGAGGTCCAGAGAAAGAAAAGTACTTGATGGTTCCATATTGCATATTATACAGCTAGTTAGTGGCTGTGTCTAGAGTCCTTTCCTAATTATGGTTGCAGGGCTGTTGAGCCCAAATGAAATTTATTTTCTTATAGACTGTCCTCTCATAGCAGGTAAAGAAAGAATGAATATCTTTCTTTGTAATCTTTAAAGTTGGCACATAAGAAAATGCTACCACCTACCAAATTTAGGAGCAGCACAATTAGGGGAATTTGGTTGAGGCAAGGGAAGCTACATTAAAAAATAGTAGGATTTTAACAAAAAACTAAACCATAGATACTGGAATAATAGTGAGCAGGATTTGAGTAAAGGAGCAACTTAGGACATGCTTTAATATACTTGGACCCTCTTTCTCTATACCATCAAAAAAAAAAAAAATCTAAAGGAAAGCTAAATTAGAAATTGAAGTAGCCTGTCTACCCACCTTCCCAACCTCAGTCTATTAAGGTTTCCTTAATAATAGTTAAACCAGATAGTGACATACCTTTTGATTTTACCTTCCCTTGCTTGCATATATTGCCAGGTATTTTTTTTTACCTTAGTTTTAATTAATATACCAGATAAGCTAATTCTTTTTTTAATTTACAGGTTGTAAAAGCTGTTTCAGAGAATAAAAGTATTTATCCCATTATCTAATTCCTCAGATCATATTGACAGAGTCCAAATATCCAGACAAGCATTTCAGATACATGTTATTTTGAATTAACAGTCTTCTGGAATTAAGCTATGGCTTAGAGCAGTGGATTTCAAACAATTCGGCAGAACCTAGGGTTCCATGGAAGTGTTTAGTGATGGTATCGGGCTAAGAGAAAAGCCACACAGGCAGGGTTTGATAGTGAGCTTTCCAGCCCCAAGTTAATCAGAGTAGCTTCAGGTGTTAACAGGTATCATATGTTGAAGTTCTCAGTGAGATGGTATTTGAAAGATTTTTTTGAAAGGATTTTGCTGTCAAAAAAAAAAGGTAGGAAATGACTCTCAGATGTTTAGTTAAGGCACTTTTGGAAATGCATTAATTATTTCAAGTTACTTGCAATTATTGTTACTTTAGTATTCTAAATCAGTGACATGAAGGAGTTAATGTACCTTTTAAAGTCCTTAGTTGGTTATCTATTGAGTCATTCATTCACCTTCCTAAGTACTTAATCAATAAAGAACATATAAAAGAGAGTCCATTTCACTTTAACATGGTGTCATAAGCACAGTAGTTTATTCTTTATATTATCATGCTTTATTAGATACTTGAAAAATTGTGGCTACAACTTCGGGTTTCATAGGATGTGAAAAATACCTAGGTTTAATAAAGAATAACATCATCAATACCTTTTGTATAGGTAAGTATCAATATTAGATTGAGAATACTTTTCTTAAATTGGATGTAACAGCTAAGAAGTATTATTGAATTGAGATTCTTAAGAGACCTTTAGCTTCTATCTTGATTGTTTTTATTACCTAAAGAATAATTTAACAGAGAGTGATTGATGGCTTAAAGGGCGCAAGTAAAGCATTGTAGTATAAGAGCATCAAGTTTCTGGTGGCATCTATTTGGAATTTAGTAATTTGTTTGAATTTTATAGGTTCTAGGTTTAAGAAAATTACTTATCCTTTAGGACTGGCCACTTTTGGAGCAACTGTTTGCTACCCAGTTCAGTCAGTAATAATTGCTAAGGTAAGTTCTTTTTAAATGATAGCAACATTTTAGTATTTGTTTAAACCCTCAGATAGTATTTAAATGTCACACAGCACCTGCAACATTTAATTTTCAGAGACTTATTTGGTATCAACTCTTATATTGGCAAAGTCACATTAGCATCTCTATGGTAAATGACATTCTTAATTACATGATCACTACAAATAAATAAGATGAATATGTTTAAGTATTAATTCAACAATGTAAATACAGGTTTGAGGATTAAGTTCAGAGATACTGAATTAGAATTTATGGGGAAAAGTGGTGCTCCATTGTTGAGCTATATAAAATTCAACTTTTAATTAACAGAAGATTGAACCTGCTGGCTGCTATTCAGTTCAGCAGATTACCATAATGCAAGAAACAAGTTGACAGATTACAGAGACATCTGAAGGTAGCACACACACACAAACTAAATTTTGAAACCAACTGGAACTAAGAAACACCTTCTATAAGTGCTTATTATGGTTGTTTTGTTATTTTATTTTAAGCTTGCCTACAAATCCAAAGATTTTCTTAATGATTTTAATAATTTTTGATCATGTTTTATTTTTAATACATGTTCAGATTGAGAAGGAAAGCTTTGGGATCTGCATTTTATCCTCCTTTCTTTCTCCCCTTAATTACCAACAGTTAACATTTCTCCCTCACACTTGGGGCAGTGTGTAGTGTTATACCAAAAGGACTTTCTGCACTTGTATTATCATTACTCCATCTCTTTAATTATTGATGTAGATAAAACTGCTTATCCAGTATCTTGAGAATGTCAAGGATATAGTTTGTAATGTGATTAACCTATAAAAGCTCATGACAGAGGAAGAGAACATTTTCATTAAGTTTAGTTATACTTGAGATAATGATGACATGATAAACATTTTAAAAACTGTTGCCTAAGAATTTATATAGGAATTAGCTAATTAAATTAATAAAGTATTAGTTCTCATTTTCCCATAAGGGAACTATAGCCCAGAGAGGTTTCATAGTGACTGACTTACACTCAGCCTCTGGATTCCTTGTCTATTTCTTCCCAGTGGATGATGCTGCCACTGATTCAACTTTTTTCTTCTTTAGGTTAATGACTTCACTTTAAAAAAATACCTACTCATCTTTAAATAATTTAAGCAGTACAGAAAAAGTTTAGGAAATAAACAACTAACCACCCAAAATGCTTCCATCCATTCAAATATCCATGTCAACACTGGGTAAAATGTTTTTCTAGGCATCTTCCCTTGCATTCACAGAGATAGAAAAAACAGATGGGTGAATAGGCAGATAAGAATGAGATCACGGTATGTATATTATTTTTATTTTTAAAGATAAAGTATTCAGTTTAATTTTATTTATTTATTTATTTATTTGTTTATTTATTTATTTATTGAGTTGGAGTTTCACTCTGTTGCCCAGGCTGGAGTGCAGTGGCACTCTCATGGCCACCCCAGTGTTGACCTGCTGGGCTCCGCGATCCTTCCTCCTCAACCTTCCAAGTAACCAGAACTATAGGCGCACGCTACCATGCCTGGCTAATTTTTTTTTTTTTTAAAGCTGGAGTCTCACTCTGTCACTCAGACTAGAGTACAGTGGCCTCTCCCGGCCACTGCAACCTCGACCTGCTGGGCTCCAGCAATCCTTCCGCCTCAGCCCCTAGAACTACAGGCGCGCGCTTCCACACCAGGCTAATTTTTGATTTATTGTAGAGATGAGGTCTTGCCAAGTTTCCCAGGCTGATCTCGAACCCACAGCCTCAGGTAATCCACTCGTCTCAGCCTCCCAAAGTGCTGGGATTACAAGCTGAGCCACCAGGCCCGGCCTAATTTTACTTTAACAACAGAAAAAAATTGCTGAACTTCAAATACAAATTTTTGTGTGACATTAAAATTATTTTGTAGAAGTTCTTATAGGGTAAATAATGATTGTTACTTAAATTCCTAGAGTTGTAACCCTTGTTTTTCCTTTGTCTAAAATATAACAATATCATATGGAACGTTTGGCATGTTAGAATATATGTAGAGAGAAATGGTTTTTTAACCTGAGATTCATGATGGACTTCAGAGAGTCCGTGACACTCCCCCATCCAAAACCATAAAAAGTTGTGTATATACATGAAAAGCCTTCTTATTTTGTCTGTGTATATATATGTATATATACACATATATGTATACAAAAAAATTTCAAATTAAAACACAAATGTCTTTTTTTTCCCCTCTATTCTAAAGTAGGGCTTCTCTTTGAGTAATTGGCCTTCTGATTGAAGATCCATAATATCTTTCTTACCGTAAACTATCTGTAATATGTCTTATACAGTTTCATGTTTAGTACCTTTAAAATAGAATGAACAATTAAAAACATTTTTTAAATTAATGCAGAACTCTTTTAGATTTTTATTTCTTCCAGCCTTTTATAATAATCTTGCTCACCTTTAATTTTACAGTAGTTATTTTTTTAGCCATTCATGTTTGAGGCTTTACAAAGCATTTAACTTAATTTTCCTAGAAACAGTAATTCTTTTCACCCTTATTTTATCATATTATTTTACATTTAAATTGTTTAACTACAAGTAAAACTGATGTGATGTAGAGACTTGGGGGAAAAACAGCATACTAAACCAACTTCTGAAAGACTGTACTTTGACATATTGGATAATACCCACTAGAAATGAATATTCAGCCTTCTATAAGCATCATTTATTATAATTTTTAAAAAATCTTTGGTTTTTCAGATAAGTGTCTTAAAAGGATGTCAGGTGAAAACTTTTCCACTATATCTGTATTTTCCTGAAGGAAAGGGCCCATAGCTTTCAAGAGATTTTTCCAAGGGATCTGTGATATAAACAAAGTTAAGAAATGATAGTCAAGAAGATTCTTTGAAAAATAAAAGTCCAACTCCAGTTATTTCAAATGGAATTACTCTTTGCTTTTTATAATTTTTCTCACAATATTTTTATTATTAACTTATGTAGAGAGTAACAAATATTTTCTTTGAAAACTATAAAATATCTAGGAATAAATTTACCAAATAATGTTTTAAGGCCTGTGTTATAAAAAATATTAATCTTTACTGAAGAACTTTTTTCATTTTAAAATATTTAATTGGCAAAGGTTGAATATATTCAAGGTTAGCATGATGATTTGATATACATATAAACTGTATAATAATTGTTACACTCAAATTAACACATTCATCACAACCCATGCTATACAAGGGAGGACCCAAAGCAACCTGGGATTTATTTGTAAAAAATTTTGTATTCTTACATGTTTAGACTTCAGTCACCTTCAAAGTATTCTGCATTTGATGAAATATACCCATCGAGATGCTTTTTCAACTGCTCAAAACAGCTTTTGAACTTGTTAACTTTGATGCCTTTTAGTGCTTCTGCAATTTTTTGTTTCACTTCTTCCAGATCAGCAAAACGTTTCTCTTTGAGAACATTTTTTCATCTGGGGAAACAGAAAAAAAATCACTCTGGGTGAGATCTGGTGAATAGGAAGGGTGGGGTACAGGGGTCATGCCATTTTTGGTCAAAAACTGCTGAACACTCAGCACAGTAGTAAATCACCCATCATGAAACGCGCAAATGCGTTGAAAAAATCTTAAAAAAAAAAAAAATCGCTGAAACCGAGAGCGGCCTCTCACAATGCTAGCTGGTGAACTGATGCCCATGGGTTCCTAGATACTTACCTAGCCGGGGAAGCCTGTACTACAAGAGCCTGTCCTCCAAAAAATAATTCCAGTTTTTTCGGGTCCCCCCCTCGTACATTAGATCCTCAGAACTTGTTCATCTTATGACTGAAAGTTTGTACTCTAATTAACATTTCCCCATTTATTTCACTTCTAGCCCCTGGTAACCACTGTTCTGCTCTTTACTTCTATTCTGGATATATATCCAAAGGAAATGAAATTGGTATCTTGAAGAGATGTCTGTACTTCCATGATCATTGCAGCATTAGTCACAATAGTCAAGATTAAGAACAACCTGTCTATAGATGGATAAATTGATATGGAAAATTTGCTACACACACACACACACACACACACACACACACACACACACACACACACCACACAATGGAAATGGTACAGTATATTGTTGACTTTCTGGATGGCAGTTTATTAATACTATCAAATATTAAAACATCTATACTCTTTAGTCCAGAAATTTCACCTCTAAGAGTTTATCTTGAGGAAACATTACAAGGATGTATGGTCCCAGTTGCATGTAAATGAATGCTAATTTCAGCATTGTTTATAATTGCCCCCTTCACCAAAAAAGGGAAGCAACCCATATGCCCACCTACAGGGGACTTGTTAAACCATTGTTCCTCAGTGGAGAATTTGTTAAAGGAATTGTGGTTACAGCCATTATAGAATACTAAATGAAACTATGCAGCTATTTTAAAAAGTAGATCTACTAGTATATAAAGTAATTTAGAAACATGTCTGTGAAATGTTGTTAAGCTTTTAAAAAAATCAAATCTCAAAGTAGTATGTATTGTATGTAACTAACTAAATGCAAATGTGTATAATTTATTTTAAAATTTAAAATTAAAATATTATTGAGATTATAGTTTAGAATCTATTCTGTAACCTTTTATTTTCAATTTAGTGGTTCACCGTGGATTTCTATCCATGCCAATGCATATAGATTTACCTCATCTTTTTTGATGGATCAATAAATATTAGCATTCCATTTGTTTTTAAAATGCATGTTTATATAATAATGTATACATGAGAGTAAAAATTCAGAAAGAATATCCACATAACTGTTAACAAAGGATTATATCTGGGAGGAAGAGGGCTTTCTTTATACTAGTGCATTGCTTAATTTTTTTAAGTGTATGTATGTACTTAGTAAAAACAATAAAAACATTTTTATTTGAAGAAGAAAATATCGTTTTTAAAAAAAATGTATTTGTAGAAATTGTATCCTGGAAAGCCCTTCAAAACAGCTTTAAAACATGAAAAATCAATAGCTATTGTAGTTACTCTAACCATAAGGAACAAAAAAGTGGGAAAATAATAGGAAGAAGAAATCAGAAGGTTATCAAAGGAAAAGAAATTTGAATGAAAATAACAGTAATTTTAGGAAGTTAGTCATCAACCCAGGCTCTGCTTTAGTGTGTTTGTAGTTCAATTTTTATTTTATTTTTTCCTCTCAAAAAGAATATTATTCTCTGGGGAAATTAGTTGATGCTTTTCATTTGTTTATGAATGGAGAAAACACCATGCCAATTTAATCAAAAACATTAACTTTGTAGCATCTTAAGATATCATTTTCTCAGTTGGTTCTTTATTATTTCAAACCATTTTTCACAAAATTCTGTAAATAGACATTGCTTTCACTTATATCAAAATACCATGTTGTATACCTCAGATACAATTTTGTATTTGTCAATCTTACCTCAATAAGCTGAAAAAATAATTTTAAAATAATAAAATAGACATCATTTTAAATTTGTATGTTACAGTGTGAATGCAGATTATATATTTTTATAGCCTTTTAAACAAGGCAAGTAATTTTTTATTTAAGATTTGGGAAATGGTGCTTTGTGTTATGTGATCTAGAGATTTATATCATGATTGATTCTAACCTGGGTGTTCATATATAATACGTGACAATTTAAACATTTTTTATTTTAGCTTTTTGAAAAAAAAATTTTTATTTTAAATATGTGGGATACAATTCAGGGTTAGTTATACAAATGTTCATTATGCAGGTACCCTTGTTGATGAAATATGCCCCTCAACTTTTTAAAACATGTTATTTGACTTACTTTTTGTTTTAACTAGGTAACTGGGAAAAAGGCATATGCTACAAGCCAGCAAATTTTTGAAGCAGTTAAATCATTGTGGATGAAAAGCAACAAAAAAGAGTCACTTCCTGAACCTAAAGAAAAAGCTAAGGTAGAGTTTAAATGGACCAAAAAGATGGACATTTAGTTTTGTTTGGATAGGTGTTGGCTAGTAATGAAGGTACCAAATAGACGTTAAAGATAGAATGACAGTAGATGAAGGAATATGGTATATTTAGAATATTTTGTTTAATAAAATGTTTACTTATGAAGTAAAAATCTTTTTGGTAAACAGCTAGGAAACACTGCTGAAATAGAAATACCTGCAAAAACAACTCATGTCCTGAACCACTCAGTGCCTTTGCCAACAGAACTCAGCTCTGAAACAAAGACCAAATCAGAATCTACCTCAGGTTTGTCTGGAACAATTCAATTTTGTTTTCATTCTTTTCTTAAATAATTTGATAGATTATAATTAGTAGTTTAGACTTATAGAAGTATTTTCTTCATAAACGTTTTGCTTTGTCATATATGTAATTTGTATTTCTTCTTAGGTTATGGTGTATTTAGGTACCTGGGATTTTTTTTAATTGTCACATAGTTCATAATACAGATTTTTGATTGTGGCAGTATAAAGTAGCATTGACAGGTTGATTGAGTGAAGTATTTAATATCACTTAATAAACGTAAGCTATTTTACTAGGTGGGGAAAAACGTGCCTTTCTGGCTTCTATCAGTTTACAGGTCTGAGTCACACCTACATAAAGAAATATGAGCTTCTATTTCTTGTGCCATTTACCTGTTAGTCTCTTTGTTGGTCGTAGTTTCCACCATCCATAGTTTTACTAAGTTTAGGTACCAAGAGAAGTAAATTATGTTATTCAGTCTTCACTCACAAAGCAAAACAAAACAAAAAGCTCTGCTAATTATTCTCATTTTCTGGTGAAGAGACTGAGACTCAGGGAGCTGAAATAACTTGCACCAAATCATACAGATTGTGAGTAGCAGAGCTGTGTTTATAGCCCAAATCTCCATGACATCAAAGTTCTTTCCATTGTTTATAGAATATCTACTTTAAACAAAATTTAGCCTCTAATTTCATTAGCCTCCTCTCGCACTTAATCTTTATAAAAATTATCACTGAATAACAAATCTGAGTTTTATTGTTTTCCTTTATTACCTCTCCTTTCTAATCAAGACAATTTATGCAGTTTTTAGATTCTCTCTGAATAATCCAAAATTGACCATATTCCCACAAGAATATACTGTATCTGGTCATTTTTCTAAATGCCTGTCAATTCAAGAGTATCTTTGTGAAGATGAAACATCCTGCAGCTTAACGGTGGGGCCAAAACTATGTCTAATTAATGTCTTCTCTTCGCACATCTGAATTCTGAAACCCTTTATCCTCACCTATCTTGGATGAGGCAATATATGAAAAGCATTCTAAGGAGACATGCTGAGGGAGAAAGACATGCCAGTTCTACTAATCCTTATCATATATGTCTTAGTCAGTTTGGGCTGCTATAAAAAATGACATAGAATGGGTGACTTATAAACAACAGAAACTTATTTCTCACAGTTATAAAGACTGAAAGTCTGAGATCAGAGTTCTGGTGATAGCCTCCTTCTGACGTGTAGACAGCCTACTTTCCCATTATATCCTCACATGGCAGAGAGCAGAGGGAAACAAGCTCTCTCTGGACTCATAAAGGCACTAATCCCATTCATGAGGGCTCCACCCTCCTCACTTCATTTTATCCTAATTACCTACCAAAGCTCCACATCCTAATTCTATCACATTAGGGGTTAGGGTCACAACATGTGAATTTTGGGAGGGCACAAACATTCACTCCATAACAGTTTATCATTCAGAGTTGATCATATAGTATACCCTTGGGGTTTATAATTTCTGCATTTCATATGTAATCTAATGAGAAACAGTAAGGATTGTGAACACAGGTTTTATAATAAGACTTTAATCTAAATCCTGGATCTATGACCTGGGGCAAGTTACCAGTGCCTCAAGCCTCAATCTCCTTCCTCATCCATAAAAGGGTGACAATAATAGCGCTCATATGGTTGTTATGAGGATTAAATGAGATACTTCATGCAAAGCTCTAACAATAATGTAAAGCACATACTAAGTGATCAATGAGTATTTAAAGATATCATTGTTATCATTTGCCCAGAGTAATCTGCCAGTCTGCTGATAAGCAAATTTTCATTGAGCACACTTTAGAAGTAAGTCACTTAAGCCGGGCTCGGTGGCTCAGCCTGTAATCCCGTGCCTTTGGGAGGCTGAGGTGAGTGGATTGCCTGAGCCCGCGGGTTCGAGACCCGCCTGGGCAAGCGAGACCTCATCTCTACAATCAATCAAAAAATCAGCCGGGTGTG
>CAUYQG010095917.1:0-12583 GCA_963574415.1 Tarsius wallacei
ATGTTATATAGATTCCTACCTCACATTTACTGAATTTCTAACTCTACCTCAAATCCTGTGAGACTGGGCATGTAATAGGTGCCTGGTAGTGACTGCAATTGTAAAGCTATAATTTAAACTGTTTGTATTTAACCCTGTTAAGCTTCAACTTTTGCAAGGAATGTAAATGCTGGCAACAAGCCCCCTCCCAAACTCCCAAACATTCCTTTACTTAGATTATAGTAGACCCAGACCCAGCAGCGCCAGCCACCCTCCTGACAGGCAGGCTCTGCGGTATCTCAAACCTGCTGCCTGTTTGCTTAAGCATTTTGCTCGGTTTGCAGTTACCTGTCCATCACAAGTAACAAAGCCGGAGCCCGCGCAAATCGGATTCGAATCAACCAATCAAAATCTCTGTAACAACATCACATAGTTTTTATCCAACCCTGTATGCACAAGTCTGTAAAGCCACCCCACCCCCTCAAAACTATGTATAAAAGGTGCGTGTTAACTTGAGTCAGGGCTCGCTTGTCACTGAAGCCGCTGTCGGTTTCAAACGCGAGCCCAGGCTCCAGCTTGAATAAAAACCCTCGTGTACTTATGTCGGAGCTGGCTCTTTGGTGATCTCTCTAGAACATTGAGCACAACACACTGAGGATGCTTCCCTAGCTTGGCTGTTGTGAACCATACTGCAGTAAACACGGCAGTGCAGATGCCTCTTCAACATGCTGATTTTAATTCCTCTGGATAAATACCCAGTGGTGGGATTGCTGGATCCTATGGTAGTTCTGTTTTTAATTTTTTGAGAAACCCTCATACTGTTTCCTGTACAAGTTTACCTTCCCCCAAAAGTGCAAATGAGTTTCCTTTTCTCCACATTCCTTTCTAATGCTAATTACCTTAATACTAGCCATTCTAACAGATGTGAGGTGATACCTCATTGTGGTTTTGATTTGCATTTCCCTGGTGACTGGTGATGTTGAGCATTTCTTCATGTGCCCGTTGGCCATTTGTCTTCTTTTAAGAAATGTCTGGCCAGGCACAGTGGGTCAAGCCTGTCATCCCAGCACTTTGGGAGGCCAAGGCCAGAAGATTGCCTGAACCCAGAGGTTCAAGACCAGCCAGGGCAACTTGGTGAGACCTCGTCTCTGCAACATATCAAAAAACTAGCTGGGCGTGGTAGTGCGTGCCTGTAGTTCTGGCTACTTGGAAGACTGAGGTGGAAGGATCACCTGAGCCCGACGCTGGGGTCGCTGTGAGTATGCCACTGCACTCCAGCCTGGACAACAGAGTGAGACTCTGACTCAAAAAGAAATGTCTGTTCAGATCCTTTACCCGTTTTGAAACCTGATTATTTGTTTTCCTTCTATTGAGGTATTTGAGTTCCTTATGCATTTTGGATATTAACTCCTTATCAGATGTGTGGTTTACAAATATTTTCACCCATTTCATAGGTTGTCTCTTCACTCTGTTGTTTCACTGGCTGTGCAGGAGCTTTTTAGTTCGATGCAATCCTGTTTGTCTGTTTTTGCTTTTGTTGTCTGTGATTTGAGGGTCATACATAAAAAAATCATTGCCCAGACTAATGTCATGGAGTTTTTCCCCTATGTTCCTCTAATAGTTTTACAGTTTGGGGGTCTTTTGTTTTAGTCTTTATACCATTTTGGGTTGATTTTTGTATCTGGCAGGAGATAAGGGTCTAGCTTCATTCTGCATGTGAATATTCAATTGTCTCAGCACCGTTAAAGAGACTGTTCTTTTCCCATAATGTGTCCTTAGCACTTTGTCTAAAATTAATCAATTGTAAATTCATGGATTTGTTTTTGGGCTCTCTGTTCTGTTCCACTTGACTATATGTCTGCTACCATGCTGTTTTGAGTACTGTAACTTTGTAGTGTATTTTGAAGTCAGGCATTGTGATACCTTTAGGTTGTTTTTTTGTTTGTTTGTTTGGGGTTTTTTTGCTCAAGATTGCATTGGCTTTTGGAGGCCTTTTGTAGTTCCAAACACATTTTAGGATTTTTTTTCTCTATTTCTGTGAAAAATGTCATAGGAATGTTGATAGAAATTGCATTGAATCTATAGACCACTTTGGGTAGTGTGGACATTTTAACAATATTAATTCTTCCAATTCATGAAAATGGAATATCTTTTTTTAATTTGTATCATCTTCAATTGCTTTTATCAATGTTTTACAGTCTTCAGTGGACAGGTCTCACCTCTTTGGCTAAATTCATTCATAAGTATTTGTGTATGTGTATGAGAGAGTATTGTAAATGGGACCTTTTTTCATTAGAATTTGGCATTGATATTCTTGAATGAAATCTATCTTGAAGTGTTCTGTTTTCTGTCCTTTGTGATATAGTTTTGGAGTCAGTGTTATATTTTCTTTATAACAATAAATGGGAAGTACTTTTCTTCTTTTAGAAATGATTACATGGTATTAGGGTTATTTGGTCCTTGGAGATTTGGTAGAATTCAACTCTGAAACCATCTAGGGCTGGTCCTTTTTTTTCAGTTTAGTTATTTGATACATTTTAAAATTTCAATTTATACTTTCTGTCTTGTCAAATTTGGTAAGATATATATTTTCCAAGGAAATTACTTGTTTCATCTCAGTTTTCAAATTTATTTGCAAGGACATATATTAAGTACTCACTCGTGGTTTCTTCCTGATTTAGTATGAGTATTTGTTTTGAAGTTATTTTTCTCTCTTCAATTCCTGTTTTGTGTATTTGTGTTCTCTGTTATCTCCCTCCCGCCTTTGATGAGTTAACTAGTGGCTCATTTTGTTGATGAACTTTTAAGAACCAGATTTTTAATTGATTCTGTTGTTTCTTCTTAGTAATTATTTTTACCTTACCTTTATTATTGTTTCCTCTTTCAGCTATTTTTATTGGTCTTGAAATGAGTATTTAATTCAAATATTGATTTGTTAATTTTTATTGATATAAATATATAGGCTTTAAATTTTCCACCAATTAGTGCTCCAGTTTTATACTATGTATTCTAATATGTGATGTTTTCATTGTTTGTTTGTTTGTTTTTATTTTTATTTTTATTTTTTGAGTTGGAGTCTCACTCTGTCACCCAGACTGGAGTGCAGTGGCCGCTCCCGGCCACCGCAGCCTCGACCTGCTGGGGCTCTGGCCATCCTTCCGCCTCAGCCTTCCAAGTAGCTGAAGCCACAGGCGTGCGCTACCACGCCCGGCTAATTTTTTTGATTTATTGTAGAGATGAGGTCTCACTTGCCAGGCGGGTCTCGAACCAGCGGGCTCAGGCAATCCACTCACCTCAGCCTTCCAAAGGCGCGGGATTACAAGCTGAGCCACCGAGCCCAGCTTATTGTATTTTTTAATTAGAAATTTGGCAATTTTTATTTTTCACTCTGACCCTAGATGTTTGTTTAATGAAGATTTTCATTTTTTTTTCAATTTCAAGTAAAATGACATTTTTGGTTTTTAAAAAAAATTAGGTTTTACTTTTACTATGTTATAAAAAAATGTTGTTTGTATTATTTCTACTTTATACAACTTTTTGAAGTTTTGTAATGTAATATATAGTTTCCTTGAAAGCTTCACATCATTTGACAAGAAGATAAGATTCTTTGGTAGAAGAGTACATTTTGGAGATGTAACATCTACCTTGTTAAGTATGTTTTTAGGTCTTTTAGGTATTTTTGGATAATTTTTTCACTTGATGTGTCTTGGACTGATAATAATGTATTATTGGTGTGTTTCTGTCCATTTCTCCTTGCGTCTTCTGTAGTTTCTGCTTTATGAAGGTAGCTACTGTGTTATTTGGTTCAAAGGTAAACCAGGCAAAGGGGTTGGGCCCATTTACATTTGTTGATAAAGCTTTCCAGTGAGTCTGTGCAGTCGAGAAAGTGAGCCTGAGAGTTCCAAATTCACATTAGAGATACCACCTAGACAGTCTACAACTCTGTAGCAGTGCTAAATAGTTTACTTTTGGAAACGCAGTTTACAACACTGATGATCTTGTCTAGCATTCATTTTCTCAAAATTTCATAAGTAAGAAAAGAATATGACCACCCCAATTAACAATTTCTTTAAAAAGTAGCCTCAAAATTACTTAAGAGAAAATGATAAGCTTTTGAGTAGGAGTATTTGTTGTTGTTATACAAGCAAGTTCAAATGGTCAAGGAGCACATTGATCAAGTCTGTTAGAATTGCATTTACTGGGGGAAACTACCAGAGACAGGATAAATAATATCCAGGGCATACCGTTGTCCATATGATCTAGGAAATGCACAGAGATGATAGCAGGGCTAGATATTCTGTTCTCAAAGAGGGATACTTGGATTGTTGAACTTCTAAGCTGCATGACCAAGAAAGCACTGGGCTTCCCATGGTGTGATTAGGAGCTAGGGGCAACCTGGCCATATCCTAATAGCTCAGGCTTCGTGGCTAGTATGTGTGTAGGGTAGGTGGGCAGGGGTCGAAGTACTCTTCCTCCCTTGTTATGATGGAGCTGTTTCCAAGCAATGTGGCAAGCCAGTAGGAGTCACCTTCCTCTTTCCTGGTACGACCAGGAAACCGAGGTCCAAGATTTAGAGCTGAATGGGAAAGACTGCCTTACTAGGCATAGTTTCCATGGAGTTTTACAAGTTTCGTCTGCCTCTCTGGGAAACTAGACTCTTAGTCAAATAAATAATTAAACTTCAATTTCCATTATGGAAATATGTTTCAATTTTTATCTCAGAAGCAATGTATATTTACATAAAATTCCTTAAACATTTGACATGTTTCCACTGATCAGTCACCCTATCATGATTTGAATCTGGTCAGCTGCAGGAAAGTTACTTTTGGTTGTGTCATTTAAACTTGGAAGTTGTTCCTGTGGCAAAAGAGAAAATACAAGTTCTTTTTTACAAGGAAGTAAGTGGCTTAGATGTGAAATTTGCTCCCCTTAAGGGGAATACATACTAGTAAAAATAATTTTCAGCACACAACATGTTGATACACACCGTTTTTATTGTACTTCAATTTTTCTAGCAAATGGCAAGTAAAGCATTTTTAATATATTGTTAAACTATAAACTGATTCAGAATAGGAAAGCAGAAATAAACTTCAATTGGGGTCTGGGATACATGGATGTTTAACTCATTTTTTCACGTATTTGAAAATAAAATATGAATAATTTAAAAACTGCTCACTTTCAATGTTTCATGTTTCCTAACTTTCAATAATTTGCATTTTTTAATAAGGGAATACCTATATAATAAACTTCATATTTAAAAAAAGCCAGGGTTCTATATTTCATGCATGTTATATATATTTTATTTTACTTATATAGCATGTGTATATTTTTACAATTTTTAAAAGAATATTCTATATGGATTTTGTATTTTTTGATGGTTAAAATCACATGTGCTTGGTATTTTCATTGACATTTTCTTTTTCCCTTTTTATTGCACCATCTTCCACACCCATAACAATGACATTTCTGGTGGATGTTTTATGACTATTGGGCAAATAAATGACTGTAATATGTCTTCTTAAGGCAACTTTACTCACTGAATGTGTTTGCTGGAATCAAATTTGTGACCTAACAGGGAATATGAACGATGCAATTCAGCATGATCTAGTGTGATGGTTAATTTTATGTTTGTTTGACTAGGCCACAAGGTGCACAGATATTTGGTCAGACGTTATTCTATGTCTGTCAGGGTGTTTTTGGAAGAGATTAATATTTGAATTGGTGGGCTGAGTAAAGCAGACTAACCTTTCTAATATTGATGGGTCTCATCCAATCAGTTGAAAACCTGAATGGAGCAAAAAGTCTGATGATCTTCCTGCAGGTAAGAGGGAGCTCCTCCTGCTTGGCTGCCTTGAGCTGGGACGTTGGTATTTTACTTGCCCTTGGACTTGTCTTGAAGCTGCCAGACTTCAAACTGGAACTTACATCCTTGGGTCTCCCGGGTCTCCAGCTTGACAATAGCAGATCTTAAGACTTAGCCTCCATAACTGCATGAACAAATTCCTTGTTGTAAGTCTCTCCTTCTCTCACTACAGCCCCCACATCCTTTTTGTTTTATTTCTCTAGAAAACCCTGGGACACCCGACTACCATTCCGTTTTCAAACATAATTGAAAATACTAATGTTCATTATTTCCTTGAACCCAATTTCTCCTTAAACCAAATCTGTCATTCTTATTTTATTGGGTACTTTATTCTACAGTATACATATAAAACTTTTGAGGAATGGGTATTTAAATAATATACAGAAATAGATTATGGTGGTATAGTAGGTTGAATAATGGCCACCCCAAAGATATAAAGTCCTATCTCTGGAATTTGTAAATGTTACCTTATTGGAAAAAAAGTTTTTGCAGATATAATTAAGTTAAGGATCTTGAGAAAGACATTACCCTGGACTATTTTGGTAGGCCCTAAATGCCATCACAAAATGCTCTTTTATAAAATTTTATTGATTGATTGAGTTGGAAGTTTCACTCTGTCGCCTAGGCTGGAATGCAATGGTGCGATCACAATTCACTGCAGCCTCCGTCTCCTGGGCTCAAGCAATTCTGCCTCTGCCTCCTGAGTAGTTTGGACTAGTCATGTGCCACCATGCCTGGCTAATTTTTTGTACTGGCTATTTTGCCCAGGCTGGTCTCAAACTCTGGGGCTCTAGCAATCCTCCCACCTGAGCCTCCCAAAGTGCTAAGATTACGGCGTGAGTCACCATGTCTGGCCCTGTCACAAATGTTCTTAAGAGAAGCAAAGGGAGATAACATGAACACAGAGGAGAAGATACACAGATGAAGAGGGGCAATGTGACCATGAGGTAGATTGGAGTGATGCAGCCACAAGCCGAAGAATACCTAGTCATCAGAAACTGGAAGAAACAAGGAACAGATTCTTTCCTGGAGTCTTCCAAGGGAATGTGACCTATTGACACCTTGATTCAGAATTAAGGCCTCCAGAAATGTGTGAGAATAAGTTTTTGTAGTTTTAAGCTACCATGTTGATAATTTGTTACAATAGCCACAGGAGACTAATATAGATGGAGAAAAAATGGCAGTTACTTAGCGATCGTTAAGTTGGCTATTGTAGAAAATAGCCTGTCTGATAATGTGTGGGTGTCAAGTAAATGTACAAGTAGCCAGTCTCTTTAAATATATAATTCTTTATACAGCCTGTTGTTTATCTGCATAATCTCTGAATTGATTCAAACTATGTACTGTGCATACTTGTTTGAGGCTAATTAAAAGGCAAACTCCATTTCAGGCTGATGGAATGTGAATTTGGATTTCTGAGATAAACAAGGTATGGATTGCCCTCAAGTATTATTGAACTACATTCACCTGGTAAAACCTAATTTTTGAACAGTTACTTGTAAGGTAGATGCCAGTCTCATGTTCCTATGCCTAGTAATTTGATGGTGTGGTGGACCGTCAGTGTTTGGTTGGCCCCCTACCCTCCAAACTTTCCCTCCTGTTTTGAATAATCCACCACTGGTGTAGTCTTCATGGAAAACAGAATACTACCCCTAAATATAGTAGCCACAATGGCCAGGTCTTCCCTCTGCTCTCCCCTTAGGAATCAGGACCAGGTCATGGGACCAGCGCTTAGTTAATCAAACACACCCACCCAGAACTTGGCATCTTGGGTGACTGAAACATGCACGGGAGCATGATTTCTGGCAGCAGGAGCTGCTCTTTCTGTCCAGAGCGTGTTTCTTCCTTCAGTGCTACCTTTGATGTTGTCCCACATTCCCAGTTTGGTTGGCCAGCATCACACCAATTGTGTGACTTCCCATTGTCCTTCCAGTAAATTCCCTTTTTTACCTGAAAGAACCAGTGTTGGTTTCTGTTACTTTCAGTTTAAAGATTTTGAAAAGACGTAATGGTTCTTAGTGTCTTAGTATCTGTCTTAGTTCTTAACATTGTCTTAGCAATTCAGGCTTTATTAATCCAACAGGGCTTCTAAGTCAGAGATAGTGAAAGTGAGCTATCATGTACAACTTTAAACTTATTAATGTTATCTGTTCAAACCATATCAAATTGTATACAGTAGTTGAAACATGTAAGCAGGTTTGTGTGGCAAGCTAGCTAGTGTCTTTGCATCATTATATTACCCAGGGTAACTAGAATTCTTGATACTTAATATAAGATAAAATGAGGCCGGGCTTGGTGGCTCAGCCTGTAATCCCAGTGCTTTGGGAGGCCAAGGTGAGTGGATTGCCTGAGCCCGCAGGTTCGAGACCCGCCTAGGCAACTTGGTGAGACCTCATCTCTACAGTAAATCAAAAATTAGCCGGGTGTGGTAGCACACGCCTGTAATTCCAGTTATTTGGAAGGCTGAGGCAGAAGGATCGCCAGAGTCCAGTAGGTTGAGGCTGCAGTAGCCAGGAGCGGCCACTGCACTCCAGTCTGGGGTGACAGAGTGAGACTCCAACTCAAAAAAAAAAAAAAATAAAAGATAAAATGATAAGATATTTTTGGTGAATGAGTGGATGAGTAATATGGTACATATAGGAAGTTTTATAATAAACTTATTATTGAGAGTTTACCTCATGCCAGTCACTGTTTTAAGCATTTTAGATATTTATCTTATTTAATCTTCAACAATCCTATAAGGAAGTTACCACTAAAATTCCCATTTTCCAGATAAAGAAACAGAGGTAATGACAAAAGAAGAGGCAGCTTTTAGTTTTGTTACTCCCCACTGCTTTTAACTTCAATCGTTATTAGTAAGAAAATTCGATAAGACTTTCTGCCTTCTTAAGTGCAGCTAGATCCAGACAGCTTAGCAACTGAAAGCTTCATGTATCCTTTTTCTGCTGGTTAAGTATGGATCTCAAAAAAACACCACATATAGACGGTGCAGTTGGCCTAGCAGATGTAGATTGAAGCCATCTGCAGAATTTCACAAATGAATCTGTAGTTTAATTTGTTACAAATATGCAGAAGTAACAGTGGTGCATTACCTTCACATATATATGTCTGTGTGTATACATATATATGTGTATATACACACACACACACACACACACACACACACACACGAGGGTGCCAAAAAATGTACACGTTTTAAGAGATGTTATCTATTGTACTACTTTCAGTTCACTGAAATCAGAAGTGTCTGGTTGCTGATGGTAACCACTTTGACTGCCTCTTGTAATTGCAATTGTCAAACACAACTTGTATTAAACTTTCATTATTGGTATATTGAGTATTACAATTTTAATAGTTTCTTGAAATGTGTATACTTTTTTGTCACTATATATATGCACATTTATATATAGACACACACATATACACTTTTTTTTTTATGGAGCATTTTCCCCATCTAGAAAATCATTTGGGATTACTTAAGGCAATCTCAATTTTATAGCTCAATGGAAAACTATGAGGAGAATCTCGATACAGAAGGGTAGACTAAAAATAACTTTTTTTTTTTTTTTTTTTTTTTTGAGTTGGAGTCTCACTCTGTCACCCAGACTGGAGTGCAGTGGCCGCTCCCGGCCACCACAGCCTCGACCTGCTGGGCTCCGGCGATCCTTCCGCCTCAGCCTTCCAAGTAGCTGGAACCACAGGCATGCACTACCACACCAGGCTAATTTTTTGATTTATTGTAGAGATGAGGTCTTGCTTGCCCAAGCGGGTCTCGAACCCACGGACTCGGGCAATCCACTCACCTCAGCCTCCCAAAGGCGCAGGATTATAGGCTGAGCCACCAAGCCCGGCTGCTATTTATATTTTTAAGTGTTTACCTCCTAGCCTTATTTTCTGTTAATGAACTTTAACAATTGTTTTCATATTGAATGTAGCTTGCTTTTAAAACTTGAGCATTAGAAAATCTTTTCCATATCTTAAACCTCCACATAAACAATTATAATGACAACATACTATTTTATTTAGAAGAGGTGCACTAATTTACACTAACCTCCAATTGTTATTATATTTCCCCCTCTCCTTTTTTTTCATCCTACTGTTATATTTCTGTTTTTATTTTACTACCACCTTCGGCCACTGTTCTTATACACTTTGCCTCAAAGTACCTTTTTCAGGAGTGTCAAGAACTTAGAAAGCAGGTGTGAGGTAGAGCATTCCACGAGTTAATTTCCCTTGTTTGCACCTCAAGCTGACACTGTATAGGTCAGGCATTCTGACAACTCTGAACACCATTGCTACTGATAGCACAGCTCATCCATGTTGTCCTCATGTAGTCTACAAATAGATTTGAGTTTGATTCTACTTTCCTGAAGTTGATTTCTGCCAGTTCTGAGTCTCATAAGACAGTTGAGATAGTCCCTAATTGTGTATTCTTCCTACCCTGAGGTAGAATCCAGCCCTGACTTTCCGTACAAGGAACCAAAGATTGGCTCCTAAAGACATTGAAATATGCTTTAATATCCCTAAGTGAGTTTTGAGAAGGGAAGTAAAAATTTGGAATTCTTCATTTAATTGAATCATCTGACACAAATGGAATATGTTTTTGGTAGAGGAACAAAAAGTCTTGTTCTGTGGCTTAGCTTAATTCTTACTGTTGCTTTAGAAAATAGGCAATTGTATGACTGTGCCATATTTCTAAGATAGGTGTTTGAACATATCCTTTTTTCTTACCAGATTTATAGTAATGTGAAGGATTACATTTGCTTTATAGATATTCTACAACAATAGATAATTATTGCAAACAAAAAAACAGTAGGGAACATTAGATATCATTCTGATTACTAAATGATCTCATTCTTCCTTTTATTTGGTAGATGTAGGATTTAAGACCCAGTAGAGTGGTCTGAAGGGAGATGGTTGGGAGATGTAAAGAATGGAACTAGAACTTCTGTCTTGGTCAGCCTGGGCCTTCCCCTACCCTTGCTACACACATTTAACTTTTAATAATGATAACTTATTTCATAAAAAATACCTGATTTTTCTAAAATTTGATGGGTTTTTTCAATGTATTGGTTTATACTCATTTTTTAAAATTCACCAAGATTAAAAGATCTTTAAATATAGGGGAAAAAAGTAGAACGTGAATGAAACAATAACTTTATCTCATGTTCTGAGTTAGTTTTAACTTTAAAACCATATAGAAGACAAGGTGGGTCTTAGAAAATTACAGTGTAGTCTCCCACCTCTCAAATGGTAACAGTTTAGACCTCTTCAAATGATCTTTACAGTAGTCTTCAAGAGAAAAGAAAATCGCAGAGGGAAAGGAATAAATATCAACAAACCTGATACCTCACCTCTTAAGAATCAAGGAAGTTTTTCTGAGACAGCCCAGTTTAAATTGCTTTAAAACTATTGCTAGAGTTATGAGTAGGAATTTTAGAGAAAGGCAGGAAGAATCTTATAAGAAAAGAAATGGTGTACAAAGGCCCTAAGGCAAAAAGGAGCAAGGGAAGTTAGAATATGTAGAAAGCAAGCCAGAAAAGAAAGAACATAGAGAAAATAGGTCAAGAGTGATGATTAAGTGATAATCTAGTGAGGTAACCTTGATCTAGGTAATTGCAGGCCCAGAAGACTATGTCAAAGTTTTAAATTTTGTCCTAAAATTAACAGAAAACCATTTGAGACATCAAGAAGAGAGAGTTTAAAAGTAGAGTAACCATCTAACTTAACATCCAAAACAAATTTTTTGAGAATGAAAGGAGGCACTATTCATAAATATGCTGGGAAGATGGGCACAACGTGGGACTGACTGGAGTCTCATGGTGAAAATCATTCTTTACTTTAAAGGCTTCTGTATGTTTGCTGATCTCTCCTCTAGCAGTTCCTGAGAGATATATTTTTTGTCAGAGTTGCCTTTCTTGAGCCAGGTTGCCTACATACAGTTATTCCCTTCATTCCTGTTTTTATCCATTTGACATTTTGCTTTGTTGTAGACAAATCACATCCATCAAAAAATAGAGAAAAAATGGAATCGTCTATCTGCTGCATGAAACCACGTAGCTGACTCTCATGTAGCTTCTCAGACCTGCTATGGTGGTTTAGTCAGAAAAGCATCACTGAGAATCTGAGTGATCTTAAGTTGTTTGGAGTGTGTTCTCCAACCCTCCCCAACCAGCAAAGAAATATTGAAAGGCTGAGACATTTCCTATACTACATTTTCTACTACAAAGTTTCATGTGCAGGGCAAGAACATGATAGATTAGCCAGGCCTGGTGGTGTTCACCTGCAGCCCCAATGAATTGACAGGCTGAGGCAGGAGAGTTGCTTGAGCCCAGGAATTTGAGTTTACAGCAAGTTGTGATTGTGCCACTGCACTCCTGTATCTAAAATAAGAACATAAAATTAAAATAAAAACCATGCTAGAAACCTACTAATAACTGTTGAAGCTGTCAATCTGATTAGAGGAGCAAGAGGGCATCTGATTGAGTTCAGAGATTAAGAACTGACCTTGCTTTGAATCCTGAATCTTGATACTTTTGGTTTTTACTGTTGTGAACTTGGGTAGATTGCTAAAATTTAGTTTTATATTGTGTGGAGAACTAGAAAAATATTAGAGCCCAATAAAAATGCTTTGCAGGAAAATTATATGACATAAGTTTATAAAGCACTTAGAACACTTATTCCTATAGGTAAACCCACAGGTGGTTTTTGGGGCTATTACATTTGAGCAAAAATGGTTTT